>JANHFN010008415.1:291334-305313 GCA_032468175.1 Toxicocalamus goodenoughensis
CTTTCTTGTCAGAGCTAATTAGTGGAAAGCAGCCTTCAGAACAGAATTCATTATTAAACCTTAAAAGGTGGGGGCTGCTGCCTTTGTCTGTGTTTGCTCTTTGGGAACCCGGTTGGGTTAGAACACCTTCTCAGCTCTTATGTTGTTTCTCCTGTTTTTCAGTTATGCAGGAAATGGAAGAAATGGCCACTACAGAAATTTAAACAACCACTTTCAGTATTCAGCACTGGCAAATCTACTAGAACAGGAGTTTCAAACTTGCGGCATCATGGTAGCATCATGTGATGTATCACAACTTTCCCCCTAAACCAGATGTGGGCGTGACCAGTATATGATGCATCCACCATGGACCACAAGTTTGATACACCTATACTAGAATGTAAGCTATCTGCAGACTATTTCTAGAACATCAGTTTTATTAATGAAGTAAATCCTTGCTTCCAAGATCCGAACTAAATGCTGGCAAGTTATGACTCTAATTTCAATAGCCTAGGCAAGCTTGGGCATCAGAGAAGAATGATAGATATTGCTGACTAAACTATTATCTAACAGACCATATGTAGCTCATTCTTGTTCCAAACATATTTTGATTCATTGAGATAGATCCCAGACTGTGCTTGACTGACCTTGCTTTGCTTCTTTAGAGTATTTCAGCAATAAGGTCATTCACTATTCACATGGGCTATTTTGGGTTGGGGTAAAATCCTTCTATCTCAAGTGACCAGAAAACAATGAAATAGTAGAAATAAAGCAGCAGGAGAAGAAATAATTTTGGAAAGAAAATAATAGTGAAAGAATTCACACATACTGTATTTGTGCAGTTTGAAACAGTAAACTTTAACAAATGAAGTCGAATATACCTGTCCCAAGATAATGTTGCAGGATCCAATTTGGGCCAGTCACCTGGACCAGAGGTTTTGTATTCTGAGCTTCCAGACTCATACTGGAGCACATCTTCAGCCCATATAAGGGCAAATTATGCATTGTAAGATCAATTGAAGGTAGGGGATACTTCCAATGTAATCCACTGAATCCCTTGCATGGATTACTCCTGTGACTATAAAGAACAATTGGGGAGGAAGTTAATCTCCAAATTGCACAAACACAAGTGAGCAGTCAGACAAGATCTGAATTCCTTGGTAGACTTACATTGCAATGGACAAGGACATACATTCAGTTTTGAAGCTACTAGGATTGTTGGACAAACAGTCACAAAAACAGCCATGGAAGAGATTGAAGTTTGAGAAATGGGCCACTCATATGGCAAATGGAGTGCTGATTTACCACCAGCTTATTGAGTACTTAGAAGGTGAGGACTGGGCAGCACAAGCAAATGACAGCCAGCAACTTAATAGCCAGCCATCAACCCATCCCAATCAATATTGAAAAAGCCACATACAACAAGTACCATGTAAATAGCACCCGCAGAACAGCACATACTCTACTAGAGAGAAGTTCCCTGATGATGGGCTCCAGCATGAATCTAGTAATCTTTGATTTACATTATATTGATGTTTCCAACCATCAGTTGCAAACAAATTCTAAGAGATAAAACTTTTTTGCTTTTGAGAGTACATTCCTCCCTTAGCAAAGCAGTGAAGGAACTACTAGCATTAACTTGTAATGAAAAAAAATGTTCCAGCCCAGAGTAACAAGAACATGCTAGCTGCCATTTTCAAAGCAGGAAAACATATAGGGAAATTTAATTTGTGATGGAAAAAGGTAAAACAGGCATTATTGATTTCTGTCCTTAAAAAAGGATTGCTGTTTTGATTTGGCAATCAACCAAGCAGCCTGGAGAAGCTCCATAAGTCAATTTAACAGAAGTAGTCAATGCCACAAAATATAATTATCTGTAGAAATGTTAATATTAGAATGTAAGTAATCTGAAATTTACATAAATTGGGGTCCTTATGAAAGCTATCCCAAAATGCAGATAAATAAATTTTGCATATGTATTGTTTCTATTTCTAAACAATTAATTAAACACCCCCTTACCTTTGTTTTTCAATTAAATTTTACATGGTTGTAGTGTGATTCTAGAGTGTATGCTCAAACATTCACAATATAAGGCAACAAAACAAGTATTTGAGTAGTTACTAGTAATAGTATCTTCTTTTGTTGTCCTCCTCTTTCTTTGCTTACTTTTTTCATTGTTACCTGAGATTGAATGAACATCTGCAAGCAAACAACTAAGTTCAGAGGTTATCAAGGAAGGTAAAAAAAAAAAACAGGCCAAAGAGTGTAAACATTTTTATGGATACTGAATAACAAAGGTTCCTAGATGAAAAAAGAATGGAGGACGAATGGAGACAGGAAAATTTGAACATGGTATAAGGCCTAAGTTTTTATACCAGAGAAATACTAACACAATTTAACAAACTATAAGAAACATGAAGGACTGAATCAAGATAGAAAACAAAGATCCTGGGAACAGGCAAGCCCATTGTATAAAGTATCATAAACAGTTAAGGCTGCAAAACAGGTTGCAAGACATCTTTATGATGAAATAATTTAAACCCCAGGGCTTACGTATATCTATACAGCTATATTCTTAGCTGCATATTTCTTGACTCAGTAGAAGTCAATATTCATTGTTACTACAGGCTATTTTGAATCTGCAATAAAAGCTACTCACCCAAGTCTTGTCCTTGACTTTCCCATGAGACCTCTTCAAAAGCTGAATTTCTAGAGATAAAATTATTGCAATGACTTGGGTGTACCCCATATAGCTATTTTTGGCTGGGATTATATGCATTGTTAGCAAACATTAAGGTAGTAATTATTCTAGATTGGAGTTATGCAGCACTTCAGATCCAAAACTGAAAAAAAAATGTTCAAAACAGGCATTGCACACACACA
Organism: Toxicocalamus goodenoughensis; assembly: GCA_032468175.1. NCBI lineage: Eukaryota > Metazoa > Chordata > Lepidosauria > Squamata > Elapidae > Toxicocalamus > Toxicocalamus goodenoughensis. The sequence goes on from JANHFN010008415.1 coordinate 294,197, forward strand.
CTACATCTGTAGCAGTCCTTAAGCAATCTGTACCTTTCTTTGCGTTCATACAATAGCTGTGCAACGCTGGTATAAAACAAAGTTTTAAACCATTCTGGTTTGAAACACGAATGGATATTCTGCCAGTGCCAGTGCAGCTTTAGCAATGTGAATATTCATCCTCATTCCTAAATACCTTCTGAGCATCCTTACCGTTAATTACAATTTTAAATTTGTTGTGCTATATTGAAATGATTTGCTCAACTGAACCCAACTGAACACCAAATAAACTTTCCTAAGGATTATTTAGCAATTTCAACTTTCAGGGTTTATTTCTATAAAACAGGGGGAAAATATGTGGTCCTCCAGACACTGATATCCTATCCAGCTCCAACAATATGGACAGCATTCAGGATTGATGAGAGTTGTAATCTGACATTTTGTGTTCTCCATCAGTGCTGTAACACAGGATTGCCCAACATATGGACTGCCTGCTGACCATCAAGCAGCCTTGTGTAGCATACCAGCATTTGTTGAAAAATAAGCAAAGCATTGATTGCTGTTGCCTGGAAGAATCCACCACTACTGGTTAAGATATTGCAGTCACTTCCACCCCAAAAGTCACACTACTGAATGCTTCCAACATATCCAGTTCTCATGGACACTGTAAGCTCAACCACTGCTACCATGCTGGTAGTTGTTGAACAGCTGATTGAGGTGATATTTCTTTTTAACTTGTAACTATTTTAAGGTATTAATCTGGCTTTCCCCCCCAGTTGTGAGCAGTTGTGTAAAGGGCTTATACTTCTGTACTTTTTTCTCATTAAAAAAAACTTACTTGAGCAGAAAGTTCATTCTGTCTACATGTTTGCTGAATCAGATCAGAAAGACACAGCTGTCACCAAGGAAATTCCCTTTCCAGCATCCTGGATTCTTTGTCATCGTACTGTAATGGGCATATTCAATTCCTTGTGTTTTCTTCGTGGGAAAAAAGCAATGAGTTTGCAAACTTAGAAGGGATTTTTGTTCTAGCATGCCTCAAAGGTGAACAGTTCACAGTAGCTTTGATGCTATCCCAAATCCACCCACATGCTTTACACAGACAGTTTTCAGGCAGCAGGGACTTTTCTTTTTCATATATACTTAGACATTTACATCGGTGCCCTCCCTTCCATAAATCTGATAGGAGATTAAGCCAAAAGTTTAGCCCATCTATTCAAAGCTGGAAACCCAGGAATTAGTGGGATAATGCATATACAAGGGCATTGTCATGACACTAAGGCCAAACAGAAATAAAATTTGCACTTAAAAAAAAAGCTCTTGGTGAACAATAAATCTGAGAAGCCTAGCCTTCTTTTTGTGGTGGTTTTACAGTTCAGCTAGTAGCATTTGAGAAGCAAACCAAAACAATCTTTTCAATCCCGCAGTGCTCTTTAGTTCTTTTCTTTTGCTATTGAGCTAAAGGTTAAAATTCACATTTTTTCAGTAGTTGCTCAGGAAGGATTAATGTGCTCTTATGCAGTCCAGAAGAACCATTTATAAATAAGCTTTGATGGTAATGTCTGTCCATGGTCGTGTGTATCCAAGTGATGTAAGTGTGTCTGTATGTGTTCATCTATCTATTTGTAGTTCAATTCTAAATGTGTTTACTTGAGGATAAGCTTTGCTTGATCCATTAAGACTTACATGCTTGTAGATTTTACATCTGTGGTTTATGCTTTAAATCAGCCAAGTGCCGAAGCTTGGCCATTTGGGCAGAAGGCTGCCTGTCATGACTTGTGCCTTTTGCACCCCACAGAATATAGCACATGTTTTTCTTGTGGACTATGAAGTCACTCAGCAAAGCACTAAAGACTCTGACAGCCCCTGTACACTGAGCACTGGGAAGTGAAATCTATCTGTGTGGCACCTGTTAGTTACGCACAGCAGGGCTGTCCATCATGCCTTGTTGGACGTCTCCATTTCCATTCTGACTTGCAGAGAGCCAGGGATGCAAAATTACTCTGTAACTAAAAGACAGTGAATGGCAAAATCTTGTCAATGTTTATGCTGTCAGACCACCATGGAGGATGCGTTACATCAGCTGGAATTGGGGGAAGGACATTCAGTCAATTTTCAGGCAGCTGGCAAAGCTGAGACCTAAAAATAAGCTCGGGGAAAAATATTTGAGATTGTACCATGTACCAGCTGATAAAAAAATATAGCAGCAGAACAGAAAACAAAAAAGATTTTTTTAAAAAGTGGAAGATTCTATTTCCAGTATAAAACAAACAAACAAATAAATAAAACAAGCAAGCAAGCAAACAAAAACATTTTGTATCTCTAAATATTACTGAAAAGAAACAGAATAGAAATCCACTTGAAATGCTACTGAATTTTTCCATTGGGAGTTTTGTTGTTGCTTAACCTGCAGAACATAAAGTAAATAGTAAGCAAATTGTGCCTGCACCTGACATACAGGGACAGCCAGGAGCAACTTCTGAAGCAGCTAGGTGAATATGTGGCTGCCTGAATGATTCAAAGAGAAGTGCCCTATATGCGTTCTTTGCCCTAAGTCCCAGCATATTTTTGTTCCACACACATCTCTCTCCAGAACGTGTTTTAAATATATTTCTTAAATGTTTGCTATTTTTTACTTTTTCATTTTTGGGGTGGAGAAAGAGGCACAATAAGCTCAACAGAAAACTCCACCCACCCAAATATTAGTCACACTTCTGAACTGACAGATTTATTTATTTATTTATTCATCACATTTCTACACCATCCATCTCACCTAAGTGACTGTCAAAGGTGTTATTCACACACTTCAAAGCACACATTTGCAACCACAAGAACTAGAAGCTAGCTTTTAAAGAATATTGGAGCAGATATTCCCATGTTCTTGTCAAAATGTGGTTAATGAATCAAAGGAATCAGTGACATAGGAAGGGAAAATCAGCTCATTTTCCTCAGCTTTATAAAAATGGCCGTGGAGATCCACTTTCAGTTCCTACAGTTTAATAGCAATATGTCAAACAATATGTTTAATTACAGAAAAAATACATTATAAATCTCACTTAAGGTATAGCCACTCTAACATAGGACGAGATGATTAAATTTGAAGAAAAAAATTGATGCCATATTACAGGCTGACAGTTACTCCTGTACAGATCTAGTTTTAGCTGAAGGACTTGGAAAAGAGTCACCCAAAATCATGCACAGATTTTTCAGTATAAACAAATGGTCTGTAGGCCTTCCTTTTTTAAAAAAAATGTTTAAATAAGAAGCTCACATAGAAACAATATTCTATTCAGCTGGAGTTCAACAAATCTTTTTCTCCTCAGAGTTGTTTGATGAAGGTCAGCCTTAATTGGTCTTGATATAACCTGCTCCCTTATGGAAGAAAACAAAATATTTTCCTTCCATAAATAGGTAGAACAAATTTGCGCTTGCATGTCATCATGCAGTTTCCTAAGAACAAAAAATGAAAAAATAGATTTTTGTTTTTTAAAAAATAGATATCAAAATGTTGATCTGAGGGGAGAATTGAGGTTTAACTCATGCCCCCTATTCTGTGAACTGTCTCAGTGCACAGTACTTTTTCTGCACCTGTTTACATGAAGCCTTTGGTTAATCCAACAGTTTGGTGTGAAGTATCATACAAATGTGACTAATACACAATTTTGTAACTCCAATCTGAGTGGTGCCATAGAGGTCCTGTCTGAATGTCTGGAGTTTCTAAATGAGATAAATGCCAGAGGCCCAAAAGTGAAACAAGGCAAAAAAGAGTAACCTGTCCCACTTTAATTAGTCATGATTTAATTGACTTAAAAGATATTAACTTTTGCAATTAACTTTACACTTTGTTATATTTTGGGGTGAATTGGTTCAGCCTGTGACTCTCTAGTTGGCAGGTTGTCTTCTGTGCCCAGAAAGCTACTGTCATGCAGGATTGTGAATTATATATGAACATGCTGAAACACTGAAAAGTGAACTCAGCTTACTGAAATTGTCACTGACAAAGGAGTTCATGTTACAGAACTTTCCTGATGTGGTCCTGGGGGATAAATAAGTTAACCAAAATGTTAATGCTTAAATTGTACTATAAATAATGTAAGATTTAAAAAGGGAGACAAATTTATATGGAGAAGAATAAATAAATAATATTAACTACGTTTATTCAACTATTAACTATACTGGCTCACATCTTTCATGCAAAGAATAGCTTCTGCTATTTAGACTGCTATAATGAATAATACACTAGTTCCACTGTATCTTAACTGAATACTAGTGATTCAGTGTGACAGTAGAACAATGTGCCTTAACCTAAATAATGTGTGTGTGTATTCAATAGACTGTACATTATTTTATATTCGTAGAATTGCAAATCAAATTAAAATAAGTCATATTGACATTCCATAGATATATGAACAACTTATCAGAGAAACAAAGGACATCATGTGCCTTATTGTATCATTCCCATAATGAAATTATTGCTGAATAGCATGGTTGGATTTTATTGTCCTAAGTGGCATGAGGCATCAAGGGCAGACATGATGAACTGATCTCTAACATTCTCGAGTATCATTTTGTAGAATGTTCCACCTCTCTCTAGCTCAGAACAACTCAATTAGATGTCTCCAGTAATCTAAATGCAAACATCTGTAACTAATGGGGACAAACCAACACTCCTCCAATATTGCTATGTTGTGTTGCATAAATTAATAATGATGAAGATCCAGCCACGTGCTGCACATACATATGTATGTATTCATACTACTGAAATCTGAAAATCAAAGAAAATGGTTAAGTCATTAGAAATATGCTTTTAAAATGTTATATCCTGCCTACAATGCATATTACACTGAATTTAATACATTGGAACTATTACTTTTACTTCCACATTTGGATCAGCTTCTCAATTTTTTCTCTAATATCTTTTGTTTTAGAGCTTTAATTTTCACTAACATCATGCAAGAAACTTTGTAGGATGTGGAGTTTTATCTTTCAAGTCATTAATTTTATTCTCTGTTATTATTACATTGTTATCATTAACACACATCAGAAAGGGGCACAATGAATACTGCCTTGAACACCTGTACAAAAGATAGGATATAAATCAATAATTCAAACTATATATTATATTGAATCTAACATAAATCTAATAGTCTAATGGTATGGTTGGCTCTTCCATAGATCCCAAATCAATCCAGACTTCTAACAAAATGTCAAGAATATCGTGATCATTTTAAAGTATTTGACTAATGCTTTAGTCAAAACATATCTTCCATACAAAATAAGCTATATCTCTTGACTGTTTATGACATTGAAGATCAGAGTCTTCAAGCACCAAAATTCATCCTGTTATTTTTGTTTGAGCAACTTGTCTTTCGAATGAGGACTGTTTTGTTGCTTCATTATTTTGGTAGATATCTGATTTTAAAAATTTGCTTGACTTCTCTTTCTCATCTAGGGCAGAGGTATCAAACTTGCACCCTCATGGCATCATTATATGATGTATTGTGATTCCCCCCCCTTCATTAAACTGGGCATGGGCACGGACAGCACATCCAGCCCACAGGCCATGAATTTGACTCTTCTGATGTTGGGTATATCCACCCTCCAAATGTGGTCATTTGGAGGCTTAAGAATAGATCATCTAATTTTGCTCCATCATCTGACTTTTTAATTTTAACTTTGAATATGTATTCTGCTAGATTATACTTAGCATTATCCACATGATGAATGTGACAATATTTTATTCAGCAGGAATATTAGAGCAACATCTATTTTATAAAATATACTGAAGATGAGGAATCTTGAGGCAAAATACTTCATTTTTTTTCTTTTATTGTCTAAGGCCATTGTTTCATAATGTGCCTCCCTCTTTTTTCCAAATAAGATAAATGTATATGCATAAGGATAACTGAAAATGCTATATATTTCTTTCTTGTCCCTCATAAATTTGAGGTAGTAGAATCCATCCTGTTTCTTAGATCTTGTGCTTAGCCCAGGTGTTGTAAAAGCACCATTCCAGGATGCATATTTAAGTATCAAGCTCTAGCAGCATAGGAAGAAAAGTAGTCTCTTTAAATGTTTGGCCTTTGTGACCATTTCGCCTCCAGAAACAGCAATATTATTTATTTTAATTGCATTCTCCTTCCTATGTTTTCCTTCCTCCATAAGTTCATGAGTTGCCCTATGTTAAATTGTTCTGAAGGGGTCAGAATGCAGCAGTTCTCTGGTCCTCCTCATCCTTTTGAAAATAAAGGAGGAAGTATCATTATCCCCAGAGTTTGTTTACATAAGAATTTTAAGAGAAGCCTTCAATAAACAGAGCCAAAGACAATATTTTAAGTCATTAAAAGTCTCACTGTATGTAATCTGTAAAGGTAATGGTCCATCAATAAATAATAAAGTAATTCAGATAAATCAAACCTCTTTTAAGATATGTGTGCTGCATGCATGCCTCTCTGTGTGAAATACCATAAGAAGCTTGCCAGATTGTTAAGGCAATTGCCATTATTATGCAAAAGCTAAATTAAGAAATCCCAAATTAGATAAACATTCCTCTTCTTCCAGGTTATTTTACAAATTTCTATTATCTATAGAATTCTGGATACAGTGGTACAATACAACATGAAGACTGAGGTCCTGTGGCCTGGCAGATATTAGAAAATAACTTGCACCTTGCAATTCATTTACTAATTTCATACTTATTCATTTTAATATTCAAAAGAATATTATAGTCTGATAAACTAATTTAAAATATGGGTCTGCTACTACTCACCAAAGTTTTATAGCAATCAGCAACAATTAAAGAAACAGAAACAACAAGGCTAAAATAAGACTGCAACAATCCAGGTCAAAGAAAGCAGATTATTGATCACAAAATGCATATGAAACAATATAATTGTAACAATATAATAATCTCAAATATAATTGTTCTTTTGTAAAACAGTTTATTTGAATAGATATGAATATATTTCAGAATGGCATTACCTCATGATACAATGCATCCCTAGTCACATGACTTAGACTCTGAAATGAAAATTTGTCTTGCATGAAACATTTTGCAATTACTACTCACCATATACCATTTCCAAGAATATTTCTCCAATAAATTATTTACTAGAATGGTTTCAAAAAGTAAATATGAAAATCTGTTTCAAAATAATGATAAGAAAATTTTTCTTCCAATTTTTGGTTCCTATGATCCTTCTACAAACAGTTTTAGCACCTTATTAATATAACCCATTGAGAAAATTTTTTCTTATATAGCAATTATATACCAGCTTTAATATAATTTTCTCAAACAGTGAATCATTGCAGTTAAGTTAGTAACATGGTTGATAAATGAATCCTGCTTCTCCATTCACTTTACTGGTCAGAAATTGTTAGAAACTCACAAAAGCTTATCTCATGATCTAAAGACACTGCGTCACAGGGAGTGTAAGCGTGATAAGTTTGAAAAACAGTCATGTCACTTTTTCCCTGCCTTTGTAACCTTAAATACCTTGAATTTAACCAAGGTTACTTCAAAATGAAAATTAAAAATGAATAAATATAGTATAAAATTGTTAGTCAAATTTTATAAAAGTTGCAATGTTTTGTTAACTGTTGCTATATATTATGTGGATATGAGAGAAAAGAATTAATTCATACATATATATTTGTAAGAAATATAAGACTCTTATAATCCACACAAAATGTTTTGAGTCAGCTGAAATATGTTTTTCTCTGCCTCTTTTGTCTCTCTCTTTCTTTTTTCCTGTTTCGTAAGTTCAATATTTTCATTCTGTCTGTGGCCTCAGCTTCCACCTGGTAGCTCCCAGCTACATTGACGTAGGCAATTTTTTATTTTCATATTCACAAGAGTACCTACCAATCCCAGCTTTTTGTACTTTGTGGACATAATGCTTACTGCACAATGGTTTTACGCACAGGATACTCTTCATCAAGAGGGCAGGCGGGACCAGAAAAGGTCGTAGCTGAAGTCAGCATATTGCAGTGTTTAAGGCACTCAGTGAGGTGCTATCAGTCCAAATCAGCATCCTGGAGAAGGAAGCCTGGGTCCTCAGTTCAACAACAGGAAGGAATCTCCCTTCCTGAGCAAGAAAAGATTAAGTTCAAGCTGTGTTCAACCACACAGTGATAATTTCCCAAGCCACAATGTACAAAAAGCTCCAAATTTAGAAAGTTGTCAGGAGAAGGCAATTGAGCTTAATGAGACTCACATTCTTTATTGTTAAATATTCTAAAATTAGCAACAGTGATTTTACTTCAAATGCAGCTCAAATATAAGTCAGATCTTTGGAATAATAAAGGTTTGACCTGTTTAACTTCTTTTAATGATACTTCAGGATGATTCTTAATTAATGGTGCAACTGTTCTCCAGTGAAAAAAAATGAGACAATTCAAAAGTGTCCTGAATATATCGATAATCTACATTCTTTTCCTCTATTTTTGTGTCATGATCACTGGTCTTTTAACAATGGGGAATAAAAGAGTGCTTTTACTGATATTTTTTAAAATTTGACAAGTATCCCACCTTTCTTAACAATGTAATAGAATAACAGAGTTAAAAGGGACCTTGGAGATCCTTTAGTCCAACCTCCTGCTCAGGCAGGAAACCCTATACTATTTCAGAGAAATGGCTGTCCAATCTCTTCTTAAATACTTCCAGTATTGGAGCATTCACAACTTCTGGAGGAAAATTGTTTCTAATTGTTCTGTCAGGAAATTTCTCCTTAGTTCTTGGCTGCTTCTCTCCTTGATTTGTTTGCATCCATTGCTTCTTGTCCTGCCTTCAGGTGCTTTGGAGAGCAGCTCGACTTCCCCCTTTTTTTTGGCAGCCCTTGAGATATTGGAACACTGCTTATCAGGTCATCCCTACTCCTCCTTTTCATTACACTAGACATACCCAATTCCAGAAACAATTCTTTATATGTTTTATCCTCCAATCTCCTAATCATCTTTGTTGTTTTTTTCTGCACTCTTTCTAGAGTGTTAACATCTTTTTTACATCGTGATGACCAAAAACTGGATACAGTATTCCAAGTGTGGTCTTACCAAGGCATTATAAAGTGGCAGGGGTGGGATTCCACCGGTATAACAATCGGTTCAGTGATCTCGCACTTTGCACAGAATAGAGCAGGGATGGGAGGGTGGGCCCACATGCTTGTTGCAGCAAACTATTTTAACCTAATCTAATTATAATAATGCAGATCTAGGGTTCAATTATGAGCAGATTCTAATTAAAACCACAAATGAAAAAGCATTTTTGAGATACTACTAGGACCATTGGACAGCTAGCTTCCTGAACTTTTCAAACATCCATCCATTTATTTGTAATTTTTAATGAGGGAAGAAAGATCCTCTTCTTTTGTGATAGGGACACTATAGCCCTACTGCTAGGTGTATAAAGCTGGACTATGCTGCAAAGAAGAAAATTCAACTGAGACTTATTCTTAATCTAAGTGATTAATTATGTCTTACCTTGGAAGCTATCTCATTTCACCTTGCTTACTCCTGATCTGATGTCCTGGGTGTTCAAAATTCAAAATTTATTATTTTTAATAGGGACAAATAAAACTACTTAGCCCATATGCTTGTGACATTTTCTTCAAATGCTTTTCATATAACCATTTTATTCCCTTAAAAAATCGTGTACATCTGGCACTGGAATTGACTTTCCTGGGAGCTTCCTAATATTAAACAGAAAGCCAGGATTTTATAAGGCTCAGTGAAAAATTGGTTACCTGAAGAACTGCAGAACTTCTCTCCTTAAACATTTAAACACATAAACTATTTTTTAGAAAAATGAATCAACTGTAGAGGAGAATAAGACTTGACTGTTATCTATTTCCTCGTGCTTCTTCTTTGGATAGTTTCATAGAAATTATCCGGTTATATTGTAGCTGTGATCATATTCACATGTTGTTAGGATAGTAGTTAACATTATCTAGTTAGATGGGTACAAACATTACCTAGTTAGCTGGGTACAAAATTTTCCATGACAGTTTCCTTTTTCTTATTGCCTGTTTTATCTAATTAGAGGTGATTAAATAAAAAAAGGGGGAGGGTTTAGGCAAGAGATGGTACTTACTTACTTTGGGCTAGCAAAAGCCAATTAATGAGGTTCTAATGATAAATGACTCAATGGCTAAAATTAAGGATTTCTTTGAAAAGTAAGAAGGGAAGCAAGGCATTCCACATTTGAGAGGGGACATAACTGTCGTTGTAGGTAACTATAATTATGCTGCACAGAAAGCTAATTATCTGTTTTTCATCTTTATCCCATTAAATTGGCTGAACCTAATCATTGAAATCTGCAGATCAGATTTCCTCAAGCACTATCTAGCCTTTACACATATTATTTCCCCATGATACATGGAATTGGGAAGAGGGATGCCTTGGTTCTGAATGCTGTTTCTACAGAAATTTGGGAACTCTTCAAATACCCATCAAATTACTTTTCGAATTTCAGAAAATCAGCTGCTGACATTAAAATAATTTCTGCTTCCATAAAGAAGTATGCATTTTGAAAAACACACTTAGCAATTTATCTTACTCATTTCCAGACACTCATGTTTTGCATTGCACAGAGTTTACCATTTTAGTGAATGGGAACTTTTTTTTTGATTGCTCCTTCTACTGTGCTAACAATGATTCCTATGTTCTTGGCCTTTAAACTGTAAATTAAAATCCCACTATTTCTAATGACTACTTTGTTCAAGGAACTATATACTATGGCTAATACAGAGAAAGCAGTATGAATAAATATATGAAAAGTCTGTTCTTAAATAATTTATTAAGTTAATATAATTGAATAATAAGTTAATATTAGTTAATAATATTAACTAATATTAATAATTAATTAATTAATATCCAATATTAATTAGATAATATTATTATCCCAGGAACAAAAAGTCAATAAAATAAATCAAATTTGGGAAGGCTCCAGGTCTAGATGGACTTCTAGTTCAATATTATAACTACTAAAAACCCAATTAATAAAATTAAAAAGGTAAAGGTAGATAATATATATAAAACCTAACTAAACACTTAGCAAAGCAGCTGCAGCCCCATGCTGAAGCAGCAGCTTCACATGTACAAAACTCATACCACTTCTTGGAAATGATCAAAGATCTACACGT
>JANHFN010008416.1:11765-30084 GCA_032468175.1 Toxicocalamus goodenoughensis
CACCACATTGAGGCAGTAATTGCTGCAAAAGGGGCCCAAACCAAGTACTGAGTACATATGCATGCTTATACTTTTCATAGGTCCAATATTGTTCTATGTACAATCCTTGTTTTATTGATTGCATGTAATATTCTAATTTTATGAGATTGTGGATTTGGGGTTTTCATGAGCTGTAAGCCATAATCATCATAATTATGACAAATCACAGCTTGAACTATCTTGCTTTGCATGTAATGAGTCTATCTCATATATTAGTTTCATCTTTAAGTTGCATTACTGAAATAAATGAACTTTTGCACGATATTCTAATTTTTCGAGTTTCACCTGTAGATACCTTCTACCTTTTTCCATGTTGCTTTCATACCTTCTCTCACAAGCTCCATTTGGTTCTCCTTCAGCCAGCAGTTCAAAATCATATAAAGATGCAACTCTTTCACAAACTTTTAATTGTTCATTGGTTTTATGCCACTTCTAGTGTTTATGTTTTTAGTTCTTATATTTTGCTTTTAAATTTGTTTGGCTGCCTTTAGCGATAATAAATGAACCAAATGAACATTTTATTTCAGAAGTGAGCTCCTTCAATTACTGGTATTATACATTTCTTTGTAAATTTCTCATATTGAGGTTTTCAGAAGTGTGAATAATTAAGTGTTCCTTAATTATTCTGAAAGAGGTATGTTAAAGAAAGGTTGCCAGGTTTAGCTTGCCTTTCATAGGAGCATGATTGGCAGAGATTTACCAGGTGAAGGCTTCCCTTGTGTTGTATTTGCATACTATAGTGAAATTTTTCCTTGCCCTGCTTTAGCATACTAAAATTCTTCCCACATAATTGCTGCTAAATAGAGAATATGAGCTCTCTTAGAAAGAACATTAATTGTTAATTCTATAGCTTTGTAGCCAGTAGGTTTCCTTTTTCAAGAATCCTTGAGTAAAAATAACAGAAACAAGAACTACTCCCTAGGCATAAGAGTTAAGGGTTAACTTTTCAATATATCTTAATATGTATTAATACTATTTCATTTTTTTTCTGTTTTCTATTTTGAAATAACATTGATTTATCACTTTTACCTTGGTGTTCAAAACTTTAGCAACAAATTATTTTTGTAATTTATGGGGTTTTTTGTTTCAGCTTATTATGCAGTATCTCTACTGTGGAGGATCAGATTCACTTCTCATTAAAAACAATGAAGTTATGGAGGTAAGAGGCACCTTATTCTAAAAACTGCTATTATTATTACAAGTATTCTAAATTGCTAGATTTGGCTGAATGAAAGTATTTGGTGGTGACATCAATGATAAATTAATTGAATTTATTCAGCTGCCTAGAGTTGCTTTGGATGATATGAATGTCTGTGTAAATATGATAAATAGATGGATACAAGTCTTTCTTACATGTAGATTCTTTTTTTGACCCATAGATTTTTTTTTCATTTGTAAAGTGTCCCGAATATGCTTTTTCAGGAGGGAACTGGACTTTCTTGGTTTTTTTTCTGAAGATGTTTCACTTTCCCAAAACTTTCCAAAAGAAAAAAAAAAGAAAGCCCAGTTGCCTCCTGAAAAAGTACCTTTGGGATAACCATGACTTGGATGACTGAGAATCTACAGACATTTATAAAGTGCTGTAAAAGCATGCAATCAATCACTTGGTAACTTTGGGGGGAAAGAAAAAAAATGAACAAGATACCACCCATAGTTTTCAATTTCATTAGATACTCTTTGAAATACTACAATATGTACAAAGACAGACCAAGAAGGTGAAAAAGAAATAGTCCTTTTGGTGCCCAAAAAAACGATTACTGTCCCCAGACATGTAATAATCTATTTCTCATTTTTCAGCTTCTATCTGCTGCTAAATTTTTCCAGCTTGAAGCATTGCAACGTCACTGTGAGATCATCTGTGCAAAAAGTATCAACACAGAAAATTGTGTGGATATTTATAATCATGCCAAGGTAACCCAATATTATTGCTCATATATATTCATTGGTGCAAGTATCCATGCCCAGCCTCAGCAGAAAATGTTCTTGGACAGGTGTCAAGTTCTAATTGTTGCAATTCTGGCCTAATTTTTGCCTCTGCTTTGTTGCGTCTCCCCATGCCATTACAGTGAGAAATTGCTCACTGTAATGGCCAGGCCCAGTTGTAAAGATTCTTCCCATCCTTCCCAAAGGCATTCTCCTGGGCAGTTCATAACCATATTGGGACTTCATAACTATACTGGGACTTACACAAATATGGAGAAAAGAGTATTGAAATTCTAATACACAGCAGTAGGACTTGGCTCACTCCAGCTATATATGACATGGCTATTAATATTGTGTATATCATAATCCATATGGGAATTTAGCCTGTTTAATCCTGAAGAAATGCAGTCAGGGGATAGAATTAGGGTTAGGATTAGTATTCTATGCAGATAAGACTGCTGCTCACTTTTTGCAGTTATGTTTGGTTTTTTTAAAAAAAACTAAAATTGATGAACAAACAATATGCCTACCTACCTACAAATCCATTGTACTATTTTGTTTTGGGTATAGCAATGGCAGAGTTGAATGTGTAGAGTGAAAGGATGTAATTTCAAAGCCCATCTCCCAGAAGATCTTGGATTTGTACATTGTGGCCCACCTTCTACCAGCCTTGTTGTAGTTTATCACTGCCACCACCTGCCTTCCTTAGAGGATGGCTTTGCTTGGTGGCCTCCTAATCCCAACCTATAAAACAGATGTCTTGCCTTTCAGCAAGAGCAGGAACAAAAGATGATAAAGGGGCCACATCCTGTCTCTTGGCTAGAAAAAACAGTTCTTGCTTCTTTGAAAAAATTAAGTAATTTCACAAGTGATATATTTTTTAAAAAAATCAATTAAAAATAAGAAAAAAGAGACATAAAACATGCATAACTTTAGGTATTTACATATAGAGAACACAGTCAGCATGAAAAGTAAAAACACAGTGGTGCAAAAAATTACAAACAGTGCTTAATAGGAATTTCACACACAAAAAAAATAGAGAAAAAGTTGCCCATTTTGATCAATGATATAAGGATTGAACTTGTGTAGTGACACTAATTATCAGATTACCCATAACCCTTGAACACATACAGAACAAAAGAAATTAAAACAGTTCTCAACTAGCTCATTACTATCCCTCTAACAATCTGCAGACGCCTACAAGGATTAACACTTATTAAACCAAAGAAATAAAATCCATGATTTTTAAAAAATAGAATATAATAAATCAAATATAGAACGTCACTCATTTTCTGATAGGAAGCAACCTATTGTGCTTCCACCATATTGATACACCTTCTCATATATTGCCTTTTCTTTAAACTACCTACCTTTCTCTTTTTAAGCATCTCATCAACTTCTTCAGTCTTCTCATACGTTCATTTTCTTCACATGATCAAACTGTTTTCATACTAGTCTTATCAATTTGGTTTCATTAATTCATTAATTCCATATCTCTTCTTCAGTAACCCATTTGCACTTAATTAGAAGGGGCTCTAAAGCAGTGGCCTCCAACATTTTGGGCACCAGAGACCAGTTCTGTGGAGAGAGGTTTTTCCACAGACCTGAGGGAGTGAGGTTTTCTGTGTTGCCCCGTATGGGCTTTGCTTCTTTGGGTGGCCTGGTTTCTGGCTTGCCGCAGACCGGTGCTGGTTCATGGGCTGGTGGTTGGCATACCTGCTCTAAAGCCCTATGAAGCGGTATATAAGTCTAAGTGCTATTGCTATTTTTTTTCCCTGGGACACTCTTATTTTCGTTTCCATGTAACACAGTTTAGCAGGAACATGTTCTTCTACACAAATATTTTCAGATGCTTAGATCCAACAGACCAGATACTACCCATTATTTTTCTAGCAACATTCATCTTAATGTTTTTCCATTTCCCCTGCTTTAATAAATTTTCTGTCAAGGTATGCAAATTGAAAGCTATACAGATTTCTATAAAACATTATTTACTGTATTTGTAAGTTGCAATTATCCATTTACTCTGTTAAACAAGGTCTGCGCTTTTTGTTGCATCATTTTCATTATTATGGTTCATTATACAGTCAGCCAGATATTCAGACTGGATTTGGCATTTTTATCCACTTATCGAGTCCTTTCCAAAGACCTGAGATAGGCAGATGTTGATATTTAATGATGTTAGAGGTATTGCCCCAGGATATAAGCTGTTCCAAACAAAACTGCCTTTTTCAGCTACTTGATGGTGAATTTGTCAATGCCAATGATGTTCAAATGGTGCTCCAATTGTTTTGGGATTGTACCCTAGGTACCTATCACTGTTGGTACTACCTTTGCTTTCTTTTGCCACAATTGTTCTCATTCTATTTGCAGGTATTTGTATTTTGTTATCTTCTCCAGTTTTTTCTCTTCTCTTCTTGCTTCAGGTCCTGCCATGCCCACTATCCAAATTATGCAACAAAGACTTTTTATTTTTAGTCTTTCTTACTGAAAATTAAATCTGACATGTTATATGGCAGGTGCCTATCTGTTTGAATCCTAAAGTTCCAGAGCACTTTAGCTTCTTTGTTTTCTATGATTGTTGCTATTATTGCTCGAACAGTCCCACCAGTTCTTGTTTGCAGGCAAATGGTATTCTTTGCAGATCTTCCAATCCCTTTGCTGCTACTAGGTCATGCTGTTGTTTGCCGTCAGTCTGTGTGATCTTGCAGTAGTTGTCTGCAACAGGCACTGTTTCTTCAGCTTCTTTGCAGAAGTGGCACTTGCTGTCACTGTCTTCTCAATTCTGGCTTTGTATGCAGTTGTTCTTAAGGCTTGGTCTTATGCCACCAGAATTAGCTCTTCTATCTCTTCAACTTTCCTGCTTTTAACCATTGCTAGATCTTGTTATTATCTGTTTTTCCTGCTATTTTTTAAAATATACTGGCCATGTAATGCTTTATCTTCCCATTCCTCTTTTATCTTCTTCCTTTGGTCTTTATTGTAGGCCAGTTTGGTATCTTCAGTTCTCAGTAAGCCTTCCTAGTATACTAGCTTCAGTACATTATTAATATTATTTGGTGCCTTTGATGAATGGACTTGCCCTTGCAGTTTTCTTGGCAACATTTAAGAAGTGATTGGCACTTACCTGCTTTATAGAGATGAGAGAGAGTGACCTGCCTAAGTCACCCAGTTGGGCTTGTGCCTAAGGCAGTATTAGAACTAACAGTCTCTGGTTTCTAGTCTGTTGCATTAACCACTACATCAAACTGACTGGATCATACAGTCTTCTTAAGTGTTCATACATCACTTGATTCTAAGCCTACAGCATGACATTGTTTGCATACAATAGTATGCATACATGCATCCCCCCGAAGGACATATTTCTGTAATATCACAAGTATTCCATATACATTTATCCATCAGTACAGTATCATCCACTTTTTGAGCAATCATTGTCCTGTATATTTTCCTTATGCATTATTTCTTTCACTTCATAATTCAGAAAGCATTCTTTTTCGTATTTTCAATTAAATAGTCTGATACATTTGTGAGTCAATCTATAATACAATTCTTATCGCTGTGTCCAAAGCCATTTTCAGATTGTTTTTCATTAAGTCTATGTTTTATTCAGTTCTGTTCAATTTTAGGAAGAACTCAACCCTTTAACATTCCATATAACAAGAGACAATCATTAGATCTTGTTAATACAACTAAATCCTAGTGGTGTTGATTTTGGATTTAATAGACAAAATCAGTTGGACACAAACTTGGACCAAATTATTATATTGGGACTTGTTAAATCCTTAGAATAATTTTCCCCTTACCAGATATATTTAATACCCAGAAGGAAAGATAAAAAACTGGTAAATTAGTATCAGGACAGATTAAATTCCATATTGTTTGTTCTAAGAGAGATATTTGTCACATAGACAGTATTACCCATGTAGTTCTACTTTAGATTGCCAAGAGATATTGGGTACTATTGAATAAGCCTGAAGCACTGTGGGCTAAAGAATTAACTTCAGTGAGCAATTACCATATACATTTGTATATTTATTTGTGTTTCTTTTTGTCTTCCTATCCTTCATTATCCATCTTCAGTTTCTTGGAGTCACAGAACTAGCTTCTTTTTGTGAGGGTTACTTTCTGAAAAATATGATGGTCTTAATTGAAAACGAAGCTTTCAAACAGTTGCTGTATGACAAAAATGGAAATTCACCTGGCCAAAATGTTCTACAAGATTTACAGAGGACGTTGGCAACACGGATCCAGTCGATTCATTTATCATCCTCAAAAGGTTCCATTGTATAAAGTTCTGGAAGTGTTTGAGGTTTCATCAGAGATGCTGCACGTGATATATTGCTGTTGTATTATCTTGAGCAAATATATAATTCTTTTCCTACTGGAATATTACATTGCGGTTATGGGCCAAAGGTGCTGCCACTTACTTGAATCTTCTTTTGGGCAAGATGTTGTGGTACAAGTGACTCCTGGGCATTTTTGGAACTACAAGAGTGCATTGGTGTCCTGTGAATAACATGTTGTTCACATTCTGGATGCAAAAGTGCTGTCGTATAGCTAACGCCAGCAGAAGATGGGCTAAGTGCTGGTAAAGGGCAGAAGCCCTGAAAGAACAAGAATGCCATGGAACAATTCTTTTGTCAAAACCAACACATCAGGTTTTTATTACACAATGTTCTGTTCTGTTTGTTATTTTCTTGTTTGGAAGGAGAGGCTAAGCCCCGTAATACTTCCCACTTTCAAAGTCCATTGTATTACACATTTAAGAAATAAAGGACTGGATTACTTGCATATTAGCAAAATTTTTAAAAAATGATAAGACTGTTAAAAATGTGAAAATGTATTTTCACAATTTGTTAGTGGGATTTTTTAAATGGTTCCTAAATAAATGGGATGGTTCTAAATTGTTTTCCCCAAAAGATATATTTAAAATTGAATGTAATATGTTAAGTTTGGTTATTCTTTTGTTTTTAATGGTGAAACATGCACTGTGTAAACATATATATGAAAATGGTTTGGTTCATCTGCTTTCTTTAAAACTGATATAATCTTGCCCAAATGTTCTGATTACACCAAAGAGGTGCAACTACCAACAAATTTAATATTTGGGGTAGGGGGAAATCTGCATGCTAGTTGTGGTTTGGGACTTAAAACAGCAATGAAATTCAACATGCATTTGCATGGTAATGGTACTTGTGAAATGTTATGTTTGTGCTTAATTTTTCCAAGAAAAATGACAATGCAATGTTAGTTCACTGTCAATTCCATTTGTGAAGATATATATCAGGGTTTATTTTCTGGATGCATACAATTCCCACAGAGTAGAATTTTAAAGATGAAGATTTCTAGTTATATATGAAAGGTCAATCCTGAGGGAAAAGATGGTATTTTGTTACTAGGCAGAGGTTATGATCAAGATGATTTATTTTAATTATATATTAAATATATGCTATAGAGTGATTTCTTGCCATACATTCAGAATGAGTCAACTATATGCTTACTGAGGCCTGTACCAGGCCTTGGATTATTCAGTGACAAATATTTTTAAGACAACTTTAATAAGTGCCACACAAACTCAACAATGTTGATTGGATCAGCTGTTATTTTGTGGACTGTAGGTACACTAGATTCCATCAGAATTGTTTATCATGCTAACTTTCCTTTGATAGAACTGAATTATGGCTGGTTCATAAGCTTTGAGATATTCATGAAGATGATGACGCAAAAGAACAATTATATTCTTTTATAAAGGTGCTACTTCTCATTTAAAGATTTATATATATAAACCACTGTAAGCAACAGCATTTGCAAAGATGCCTAAACTACCTTAGAATTCTACAGGCACAGTTTGGTGACTGAATAGTGAGACATCCATCTTGCCCACCCCTGCTGTACAGTCTGTAATTAGCCTCTTCCTTTCTCTGAATATTGCAATACTTAAAGGGGCAAGAAGCTGACCACTGCTGTGACTGTCTCCTTGCAGTCCTTCCCTTGTGGCTGTGCTTTCTAGTAAATAAGACAGCAGGTGGGCTGTTATAACATCACATCTGAAAGTCCTGTATGTGTTAATTGCTAAGTTGCCAAACAGTGGTTCAGGATGTAGGATCATGCAGCACTAAAAGTATATGAATGGGTTTGGTTTTTTTTTACCAAGCTAAAGCCAACTTCCCACAACATGCTAGAACCAGGCCAACACAATGAGCCACAATATGGTTTGGCTGGGCATAGCATGTTATAAGAACCCAGCCATTTATTTTGTGAAGTCAGGTTTAGAGCTAAGCTTGTAATGGAAAACTAATTTAATCTAAACAGTTATTGTGATGTAACGTTTTGTGAATATAAGAAACAAAACAAATGGTCCTGTTCAACCCTGAGGGCTTGTTCTGTTTTGAAAGGAAAAAGGAAAGTTAAATGGCATTTGTGAAAACATTTAAGACATAATAATTTCCATCTTAGCGGTACTGGCCTATAAATACCAAAGGAACTGGGACAGGGAAGAAGAAAAAAGCTTGTAGAATGGATCCTCTTGATAAGAAGTTTAAAAATCCAGAATCACAGAGACTCTTGCACAAATCTCTGGATTCTCATATAATGGGGAAAAAGCTACAGGCAGTCCTCGACTTACAGCAGTTCATTTAGTGACTGTTCAGTTACAAGAGCGTTGGAAAAAAGTGACTTATGCCCGTTTTTCACACTTACCACCATTGCAGAATCCCTATGGTCAGATCCTTGGCAACTGACTCATATTTATGAAGGGTGCAGTGTTCCAGCGTGATGCGATCGCTTTTTGCAAACTTCTGACAAAGTCAATAGGGCAGCCAGAATCACTTAACAAACTGTACTGTAACTTAACAACTGCAGTAATTCACTTCTCCAGTGTGGCAAGTAAGGTCGTAAAATGGGGCAAAACTCACTGTCTCACTCGGCAACATAAATTATGAGCTCAGTTGTGGTTGTAAGTTGAGGACTACCTGTGCTTCTCTGCTTTTTCCAGTGTGGCTGCCCATGGCTTTCCCCCTCTTATTCACCCAGGGCCTTGGAGGGATTTCAAAAGCTCTGCCATGTTTAAGGAGGGAGGGCAAGTGAGATCCTTTCTGGGCTACTCAGACATGGATGGCACCAACTACATTCTTTCATCCTTTTCTGACAGGAAGACCATGGTGCAAGACAAAGCAAATTAAAATGGCATAGTTAAAATTAGCGGAAGATTTGTCCACCTATATTACTGCTGCTTTTCCGTGTTCTACCACTGTCTTATTATCACGTAAGTTCCTAGGAACTGGGACTCCCAGTTGTCTTCAGGAGAAAGAAAGATGGTGATGTTTTCTATTTCTTTCTTTTTCAGTGCAAATTAGTAGCAACATTAATAGCAACTATTTTGATTATTCTTCCAGAATTGATGTCATGTTCCAGTGTCAGATTTCTATTTTACATATTTTTGAAATTTAAAGTATGCTTATCATTTTATTGATGTTGCAAACTGATTGAAGGATTTAGAATCAAGATAGAATTTTGTGCCAAATGTTAGCTACATGATCATGTGGTCTATGGCAAGGTTTATTAAGAAGTTAATGGACTACGAGGCTGGTCCACTTCTTTTGCTATGTCTGCAATCTCCTAATTGAGAGATTGTTTTCATCCAAGTTCCTACTTCCAATCCTTCTGCAAAGGCTCAAATGTTGAATAACAAGCTGCTGGAACCATCTGTGTGTTAACAATGCAACACTCATATTATTAAATAAATAATTAGATAACTAAAAAGACGAGCTAGATCATATAACTAATAATGATTTAACATCTGCTGTTATTCATGTTGTATATGCTTTTGCTGTACAGTTTCAACAGGAGCCATTTGTACAGTATATCTTTTAAAAAGATGTGCATTATGTATTAATCAAACAAGCCAGCCATACATGATACTTTGTCTTTGGCTTTGACTGCCTCCTAAAGAAAAGAATTCCCAATATTGAATTTTCATCAGTTTTATGTTTCCATTGATCATCATATTGTAGGAAGGCAAGTAAAGATAAAAGTTAAGTCCATACATATACAGATGAGAGAGATAGAAGATAGAAGAGTAAAGTAGTTGGAGAGGAAAATAGTTATATTTTGATATAGTACAGATAGTCCTTGACTTGATCATTTAATGACCATTTAAAGTTACAATAGATCCCCACAAAATCTACTTACGACCAGGCTTCAAAGTTCTGACATTGCCTCCCCCCATGATCACATTACTGCATTTTGGGCACTTGGCCACCATCCCACACATAACCATTTACAGCCTCCCATAGTCATCTAACTGTGATTTACAACAGTTTTGCTAGAAACCAGCACTTATACTTTGGGTTTCTGGCAAAAGCCAGCACATAGTGGACAATGACTTGCTTAGTAACCACCATTTAATTACCACTGTGAAAAAGGTCATACAATTGGGATGGTCATATAAATTATTTGTTTTATGACATAACAATCGTACTTCTAAACTCAATTATGGTCATAACTCAAACAATATCTGTCATAGATCTGATATGGTACGCTTAATAGAAACAGGTTTCTCTGAAATTAAATGTAAAACTTAAATGGGCAGGAACTTACATTCCCATACAAAGGACTGTGGCTGGTTTTTACTTGTCTCCAGTCACATAAATATGTTTTTTATTCTCACACACAAACTCCAATATCAAATGAAAACTCCATTTATCAACTCATTTTGACTAAAAAAAGTGGGTTTGTCTGAATGCCTAGTGAATAGCTTCATTTATTCAGCTTCTTTCCTTCATGTTCTGAAATCATCCCTTTGCCTGTTTTTGTAAGATGGGACTTCAAGAAATATGGCACATTGAGAAAGCGTTTGTACTGGGAGAAAAAAAGGCATGTTATTTATTTATTTTTAAATGAAACCAGAAGTCACAATCAAGTAAGAAAAAGCCTAAGCAATGAATACCTGCAGAATAGTTGGTAATGAACATGTTTGGTAAGCTGAACCCCAGTTCACAAGGTCAGATATTTAGGAATCTAAATCTCTTTGAACTATGCACATAAAATATGAAATGTGACTTGCATATGCCTATAAAGTCAAGACAACCCCAAGGTTGTGATCAAATTATTTGTACCACATGACACAAGTAAAAAAAAGATGAAGCTTGGCTTCTACAATCCTAGTCAACATTTTGACATTTTTGACACCCAATGCCTCTTCATGCAACATTTAACACACGTATTGGGATAAGTCAAAGCTCGTGGTTGTATCTATATTGAGTAGCAAACTACATTGCCTTTGAGTACCATGTGAATTCTTCCTAAGCCTTCAACTTTTATCAACTGCCATTTTTTGGTCATAACAATATTTATTCATTCTGCCACTTTCCTTTGAAATTTAATTTCCAGATGGGGAATTTAATTAAATGAATTTTATCTATTTTCATTAAGCTGCCTTTTGATAGACAATGAAGTGGATGTTTCATATTTAATGCAATGCCTTCTGTTTGGTGTGGCTACAGGTCTCCAAAGATTTACAATACTGCCATTTCAAAATAGACTTTAAATTTCAGCATTTAGATTTTTCAATGGCATCAGTGGCTGCTGTTTAAAAGACCCATGTCATTTTTTCACAATAAAAGTAATGTGTAAAGGTGGGATACCCCATAATCTGGTTTCTTTTCTTCAGAAACTGACATTAGCCAGCCATTACAGACTATATACACATTTACAGTTCCACACACACATATTGTACATTTCTTAGACACCTTTTTTGCTGGGCTAGAATCAAGATGACTGGAGATGGCACACATTTTGAAGATTTATTACTATTAAAGAACTGACTAGAATAGATTAAAGTAAACAAAATAAGACAAAATTCCAGCCATAGCTGTCATACCGCATTTAAGATTCTATTTATTTCCTGACTCACACTTAAATATGATGCTGTAGAATATTGAAACCCTCATTGTGGCTGTATTCTAAATACAATTTTGGTTACGTTTTGATGGTAAAGTATTTTGGTAGAGATTCATGTTATCCAAAGCTCTCCCTTTTCCTGACAGTAAAAATAGAACAAATACTTTGAAATATTGTAATAATACCTCAAATCTGCTGACTGAATTCATCTCGCTCCTTGTTTTTTCTGCCCCTGTTCTCTGAAGTTGCACACAGTCTAGTCTTAAAGCTTCAAAAATGCACTATAGCAATAGTGTATTTATAATGTATAAATACACTATAGTGCAGCTTTAGGAAGTATCTTAGGAAGTAACTATAGTGTATCTTTTTATGAAGTATCCTAAAGATTTTTTCCTTAGATATTTGGGTGCTCTTTGAATAAATTGAAATTTTATCCAATGCATGCAATCTAAAATATTAAACAATTATCATATTAGACTTCTACAATTCTATGTACTCTATGTATAATACATAGATCACAATAACAGATTGGAAGGGACCTTGGAGGTTTTCTAGTGCAACTACCTGCTAAAGCAGAAGACCCTATAACAATTTCAGACCAGTTGCTGTCCAGTCTTGTCTTAAAAGCCTCCAGTGATAGATCACCCCAACTACTGAAGGCAAGCCATTCCATTGATTAATTGTTCTCACTGTTAGCAAATTACTCCTAGATTGTTTGCCTGCACAGCACAGTGTACTGATGATGTTATCTAGTTGGGTAATGAAATGTCTACAAGAAAACAACCAAACTGAGAGAGTACCAAGATCCTGGAATTTATATGCCCTAGACTTGATTTTTCTTTGCTTAGCTCAATAATAATAAGGCCAATCGCAAATACATGTATTCTTGACTGGAAATTAATATGGCAAAATGAAATTGGGCACTACATGCTACTATCAATAATGGTTTTCTGGCCAACCTCGTTCTCACATTAAAAATTACTATTAATGCATTTGGGGCCAGTCTTTCTGATAAGTGTGCACAAGTCAACCATATTAAAGAAGTGCTACAATAAACAAACAATCTTTGTGACCTGATATCTCCCAAACCACTGAGGACTTGATGTATTTTAACCTCTGGCCAATGAGATGAAGAGAAGACCCACACTTGGAATCCCTTTAATTAAACAATGACATTTATCCAGAACCAGGAAGTGTGCTTTTCTGTGATGATACCTGTCCACAGGCAGATGTTTATTCAAACTCATTATTAATAGGCATATATAACATGATTTAGGATCTACAATATTACTCTGATGCTTTGAGTGATTGTGCAAAAAACTCTCCCAAAATTGCTATAGTGTATTTCCAAAATAAATCTGCTTACAATACCAGCAGACAAATTGAATAGGAGCTGGAAAGTATACTTATTTGCAAGATTATGCTCTCAGTAAAGATCTTTATCAGGTATACTTTCCTCTTTTCTGGAAAAAAATAAACTTAAATTCTTCATGCAAAGATTTCATCAGGCTTATTGCCCTTGTTCTAAACCAGATAAGTTGGCCATTAACATGGTGCCAAACCAATAAAATTATATTCCAGCAGGCATGACAATTTGAAGGGAGATTGCATGGTATTTTCTGCATTTTTTTTCACCCATAAAACAATGCAGGCATGCTAAACTTTAATTTAGTGTATTTCATTTATATCCCCTCAATTCCAAATGGGACAGATTTTTCCGACTACTTCCATTGCTGAAATTTTGTATCACCGTATCCTTTGCACCCGATAAAAAAACACAACAAAAACCACTTGAAAATAATTTATTCACTCCTGCCCTAAATTTATATAATCAAAAGATGGTTTAGGAATATTGTTACTGTAGGTATAGTCTTTATCTAAATTGATAGATTAAAGTTATATACTACCAGACAATTTTTCTTCATCAGCAATAGAAAGCAAAATATGACCTTTGCTTTGGTAGAATAGCCCAGAATGCTAATCTACCAAACAGCATTCTAGCCCAGTCATAATCCTGATTCTCCTCATTCTTTTTATGCACTTTTGTTCTATTAGATACTGTGGTATGGAAATAGCAAGATAAGATTGTGTTAATCATGGTCTGGAGAAAAAACTTGAGCAGAGGTTAAAATGTGAGTTGCCAAATTAGTCCAGCAAATCATGGTGATACAAAGCTCTGAATTTGTATTCATTTTCTGTCTATAAATAGACTTATTCCAAAATATCCATAGTGTTAGTGATAAGGTTTGATGCTGACTAAATGCTACAGATTGAATAGACCTCCATTTCTTAATTCTGAAGCTGTGTTTTAAGCTACTAGAACTTTTAAGAGAGTTCACCTATTCATTGCTTGTTGGTGATGGGTAAAAGTGCAGACATGTTTAACAGCTTGCTGTGATGGCGAACCTATGGCATGCATGCCAGAAGTGGCATGCAGAGGCAGCTCCCCGGCACGTATTCACACGCTGGCCAACTGATCTTCGTGTATTCAAGAGCACTGAAAGCCAGAAGAGCAGCCCCCTGGCATGCATGCACGCACGGGCAACTGGTCTTGCATGCATGTGCATTAGAAACCAGAAGACCAGATGGCTGGCGTGCATGCGCACACTGGGAAACTGAGCTTCCAGTTTCTGGCATTCTCATACACGCACACTGGTGAGCTGCTCTTCTGATTTCTGGTGCGTTCGCACGCTCCCATTTTGGCATTCGGTGCCAAAAAAGTTCACCACAACTGACTTACAGCAACATTTCTAAACTTTGGCAACTTTAAGATGTCCAGTTTTTAATGCCCAGAATTCCCCAATCAGAATTGGAAAATTGAAGTCTACAAATCTTAAAGTTGTTGAAGCTGAGAAATACTGTCTTAGAGAATTTAATATCCCACTTATTAAAAGTTATGGAAACAGTGGAGCAATGGCAATTGTGGAAGATTAGAGATATGTTGAAGGAGGGGAAGAATTTTAAAACAATGGATTTTAAAGGAAATATATTATGGTACTTGATTCAGAGTATGTTAGAATTTTTTTTTCAGAATTTTTTTTAATGAATTCAGACCAACTAACAAGTACATGCAACTTGTGAATGAAAATGAAAAATGAAAGAGAAAAACAATTCTAAATTGTATTGTAAAGTGACAAGGCATATAATAGAATGTGATCCACTTCTTAACTGAAATTTAAATTGATATGTAAGAATTATATAAACCTGTTTCTTTCAAACCTTATTTGTAACAGAGCAGCATGAAAATCCATTTCCTTCTACAAAAATACTTTTGTTTCCTTTCATTTTAGTTAACCTACATCAGCAAATCAAATAAGTGGTTTTAGTGACACCTGTTGTTCTGTCAATGCAATCACCCATGTAAAAAATTAGTATTAGTTGTAACTATAGGGTTTGTTGCCAAGGATTGCATTGATAGTAGCTGGCAGTTTGTTTTATGTCAATGGTCTTGTGGCACAAAGGAGTTAATGCTTTTATAGCTATACTCAAAAGTGTTAATTTTTGTTGGCTTCACGTTTCAGCATGATGACTTAATTGTTGTGTAGATCTTACAAATACTGATTTTGCAATAAAAGATAGCAAAGAACAAAAAAATTGTTTGGAACACACCAGGGTCATAAAAGAGGTAAAATACATTGCATCTTGATTTTTTTAAAAAAATACTTGCTTATATTAATATGCATCTTCTATCCTGCTGAATTGATTATTAGTGGTGCTGTGCACTACTGAAGGAGATCCAGATCCTTGAGGTAATGCTTCTAGGTGGCTTTCAACTTTTGTAGTGATGACAGCCTTTTCTAATCAGCTTCTTTATTGCACAGGACCTGATGGTTTACTTTGAAGTCTTATCCTCTGCAAATTATAGAACTCAAAAGCTACAGAGCAGCCTGGTGCTTATATAGAGGTGAAAAACTGCACAGGAACTGAGTGTGCCTCCCTAGAATGTATCTTGTGCTCCCCCTGCAATGTTAGCATTTCCTACAACACAGATTAAAACTCATAATATTTATGGTGGTTTAAAATATGAATGCAATCAGGTAAAAAGGGAAGATTTTATGTGGTGAAGACAACCTCTGACTTCAAATGATCCAGAATTCTGGATCAGAATTAATATTGGTTTGGAGATAATACTTGTGTTGGCTTTTCCTGTCCCAACCCTCAACCAATGGTCAAGTGCCTCAAATATAGGGATCTAAGATAGATATCTCAAGAATTTATACTGGTGGTCAGTATTGGTAGAAAATACTCTTAAATCCTATTTTTGGATTTGTCTTTAATAAGGACCTGGTAAGATGGGAGAATGCTTTAATATATTTCAGAAGGGACCACAAAAAGAATAACAAAAATACAGTGTATGTACATATTTATCAATTGACTAATGTTTCTGTATTTGAATGATTTTGGTAGTGTCAACAAGTGATTGCTCCTATTGTGTTTACTGTTCTAAAATTATTTGCATGACTTCTGGTATATTAAATTCCTTAAGAAAGATATCTATCTCTAATCATATATCTGTCTATACACACACACACATACACACACACAGTCAGCCTGCAAAACATTCTTGTCAGATCAGCCATGTTTTGTGCGAATTGTATATTACTGTTGTGAGCAACAATGGTATATGATCTTTAATTAATTGTTGGAATTAAAATATGTTTTTATGGATAAACTTGTCTTGTGTGTTTAGACAGCAAAACCCTATATTCAATATTAGCTATTAATTTTGTAGTTTCACAAAAGAGAGAAAATCTTTTCCCGGCAGTGATTAGAGTGCAGTACTACACGCTGCTTCTGCTGACTGCTGGTTGCCTGCAATTTGGTACTTCAAATCTCACAAGGCTCAAGATTAACTCAGCCTTCCATCCTTCCGAGGTCGGTAAAATGAGGACCTAAATTGTTGGGGGCAATAGGCTGACTCTGTAAACTGCTTAGAGAGGGCTGTTAAGCACTGTAAAGCAGTATATAAGTGCTGTTGCTCTTTTCATTGGATCTATAGACAAAGTTTACATTGGTTTGTGACTTTAGTGTACCATGTCAATCCAGATATCATGGTCAAATTATAATTTAACAAAACACAGGCTAACCCAATGAGTGAAAGAAATTGGAACACATTCTGATAATTCAGAACTCTTGTAAGGGAAGTCACAAAAAGAGACATGAACAATGGGAAAACACAAGGAATAAAGAAAAAGAAAGAGAAGCAAAAAAACAGATACGGCCGTTTTTAAAGCCTTGATTTGTGGTGTCATAATTGGCTGAGTTTGCAGAGTACAGTAAGCTAAATTCCAGTTTAAGCAAGAAACCACTTTATACATTTGTTTGCACCACAATATATATATATTAGTGTGAGATATGCTGTGGTAAGTTGAAATCTTATTCACCACAATTTCTAACGAACCATAAGTTCTCTATCATCTTTGCTGCAACAGACTTATATGACTACCATTCAGCAAAATTAGACCCTTTGCTGTGATTGCCATAACAATAGTCTGCATATAAACTATATTGTACCTCTTCGGTTTCTCAATTAAATACAGTAGTTGCATGACATTTATAGTCTCCAAGGAAGTCAGATCAGATTTCAGCATTCAGGATCGTGCAGTGCCTTTATTAGAAACAAACAGCTTAGCTAAAAAGTGGGTACAAAAGTTTCTTATGAAACATGCCAAGAAAACTATAATACTGTACATGTATAAATATAGGTAGTCTTCAACTTACGACAGCAATTGAGCCCAAAATTTATGTTGTTAAGTGAGAAATTTGTGAATTTGCCCCATTTTACAACTTTTCTTGTTACATTTGTTAACTGAATCACTGCTGTTAAATTAGTAACACGGTTAAGTGAATCTACTTTGTTCATTGATTTTGCTTGTCAGAAGGTTGCAAATGGCGATGATATGACCCCATGATACTGCACCCAACTCATGTCAATTGTCAAAACATCCAGATATAATTCACATGACCATGAGGATTCTGCAATGGCTATATGTGTGAATAATAGTCTTAGGTCACTTTTTCAGTGCTGTTGTAACTTCAAAGTTACTAAATGAACTGTTGTAAGTCAAGGACTACCTGTAATCAAGAATCAATTCAACTGCAACTTCAAATTAAATTAAAAATATCCAAAGATTGTCAAGTACTCAAGTCTCTAATCAGCTTCTTGCAACTCTTTTTAATTGGCAGCATTATACAGTATTTTCTGTTATGTTTCCACCTGTCAGGTCATATTCGAGTTGGACGGCCATATTAAATGCTTTAAATAAGAAAATAGAATTATTTTATTGGCCAAGTGTGATTGGACACACAAGGGATGTGTCTTGGTGCACATGCTTGGTGTACATAAAAGAAAAGATACATTTGTCAAGAATCATAACGTACAACACTTAATGATAGTCATAGGGTACAATAAGCAATCAAATCATACTAGGAAACAGTCAATATAAATCGTAAG
>JANHFN010008416.1:30184-52379 GCA_032468175.1 Toxicocalamus goodenoughensis
TCCATAGGGTGGGAGCTGCCACAGAGAAGGCTCTCCTCGATGTCGTCACCAGGCGGCAATACTCCACCTTGAGGAGGTTTTTGAGCCCCCAACCTTTCTGTGGCTCAGCGAGACAGCGGTTAAGGATGCTTTGCCCCATTTGACCGCCTGTCCTGCCGCCGTTGTTTAAGCAGATCGCTGCAGATCTTGAATGACTCACACAGTGGTTATAATTGAATCCGGCTTCCCTGTCGACTTTGCTTGTTGGAACTTCGCAAAAAGGAGATCCCGTGATTCTCTGGGCCATTGTGACCATCATAAGTATGAACCCGTTGCCTAGCGTCCGAATTTTGATCACATGACCACGGTTTTGATGCTGCGACAGTCGTAAATTGTGAAATATGGTCCTAAGTCACTTTTTTTTTCTCGTGCCGTTGTAACTTTGAATGATCCCTAGACAAAATGTGTACTGTTCAAAATAGCTTGAAAACATGAACGGGAAAAAGGACAAAAGGAGCCAGTTATTTCTGTTACATGCTTTTTCTATCTTATCATTACCTTTATTGTCAGAGTACAGCATGTGTACAATGAGATTGGCTATCTTCATATTTGTGGGTTCATATGGATGGGACCCTCAGTTTCCACCCCCACTTGTCCTGTTGTGTGTGACCCACATGGGTTCTCCAGCCTTTGGCACACAACGGAGCTCAGGGAGCTGCTGGCCATTGCCAAAACCATCAATCACCCTGGATGGTTGAGAATCTCCATAGGCATCTCTCATGGCTCATAAAAAATAGAAAATCACAATAACCCCAGTAATGCAATTGGCCCAAAACTAACAATAAGAAAATGACAATCGCGCCATTGGAACTAATCCAGGAGATGAAGCAACTTGGAATTAAGAGGAAAGTTCCTTAATTGAGGACAATTAAACGGTGGAACAGCTTTGCCTTCAGCAGTTCTGGATGCTTCAACACTGGAGGTTTTTAAAAAGAGACTGGACAGCCACTTATTCGAACTGGTATAGGTTCGTGATGACAAACCAGGTGGCACGCAGAGCCATTTGTGCGGGCACGCGAGCCCTAGCCAAACTTACCTGCACTGCACATGCACGCGCCTCCCAGCTGATTTTTGGCCTGTTTGAGGCCATTTTCGCCTTCCCGGAGGCTCGAGGTCCTTCCCGAAATACCGGAAGTGTTGAAATGGGCCTGTTTTTCAGCCTCCCGAGGCTGCAGAGGATTCCCTTGAGCCTCCAGGAGGGCGAAAAAGGTCTCAAACGGGCCAAAAATCAGCTGGGAGGCGCGTGCATGTGCAGTGGAGATAAGGGGGCGTGGCGGGGGTGTTGTACATGCATGCGCAGGGGGGCAAGGCACATTGTAAAATGGTGTCCTGGCTATCACACGTGCGCGTGCTTTTGGCACAGCACAACAAAAAGGTTTGCCAT
The DNA here is from genome assembly GCA_032468175.1 of Toxicocalamus goodenoughensis. Taxonomy (NCBI): domain Eukaryota; kingdom Metazoa; phylum Chordata; class Lepidosauria; order Squamata; family Elapidae; genus Toxicocalamus; species Toxicocalamus goodenoughensis. Next base: position 31,608 of record JANHFN010008416.1, read on the forward strand.
CACTGGTCCAAGGTCCCTTCCAGCTCTATTCTGATTGATTGATTGATTGATTGAAGATCTGAGGATCTGCCTCTGAGCCATCCACCTCAAGAAAGGTCCGGCTTCTGAAATCATCGTTTCCCAGCCTCGGGGAAGAGCTTCGTAGGTGTCGGTGGAGTTGGCTCCGCTGTGCCTTTGCAGGCAGAACGTCTTGGCTGGTATTGTCCCGAAATACGGGTGTCGGCCTTGGAAGCTCTTTTTTACTTGGAAGTTTAGAGGCTGCCCCATTCAGTGCCTGGATATTTGGGAGGGGGGGATTTCATCGTGGGGTAGAAGACCAGACACAACAAAATGCTTTTTCAGAGGTTCAAGGACATGTGGCCCTGCACCTGGAGGCAAGTGACTGGAGGGATGTCTCCAGTTGGAACGAAGATTTGATTGGGCCACGTGATGGACTGATGAGTGCAGGGGGTGGATCTTTGAATTCTCTTTTGGGAAGGGAAACTCCAGAACTCTCAGATTTGGGTTTTCCCAGATGTGCCAATAGGACAATTCTAATAAAACGGACCATTGAGGAACTGTTTGTCTCGGAGTTGATTGGTTTGGAGTTGGTTAGTTGGAACGTTGACAACTGGTTTCTTTTGCCCTTAGCAACCGGTCAGTCCGTCAATCAATCAATCAGCCAACCGATCCATGATTTTCTCTTCCTTTCAGCTCCACGGAAGTAGATGACATGATTCGGAAATCGACCAATTTGTTGTTGACTCGGACCCTGAGCAGCTGCTTCCAGAGCGCCATTCGGAAGAAGAACATCGGCCTGACCGAGGCAAGGACTCCCTTCTGGGTTGGGGCAGGTTGAAGTGGTTTGACCACCACCCCTCACTGCTCAGGGCCTCATTGTAGATACTCCGAGCCTCCTCTTGAAGGGAGGAAGAAGGCAGAAAAAGGAAGCAGAGGGAGCGTGCAAGGATCCTCTCTTCTTGGTTGAATTGTCTGTGAGAAGCCTTCTCCAGATTTTCTTCCTCCGGCAGTAAGTATTTCTCAACTTCGGCCATTTTAAGATGAGTGGACTTCAGAATTCCCCAGCCAGGAATTCTGGGACTTGAAGTGTCCACTCATCTTAAAATGGCCGAAGTTGAGAAATACTGCCTGAGAGCTTTGCTGTTATGAATCAGGCAGACTTATGTCCAACACAGGTCCACGTTCTCCTCCTTGGCTTTCCTTGAAGCACCTCTTGTCCAGTTGTGTCTAACATGAAGGTGTTTCAGCGTGTTGTAGACCAGGGGTTACAACACTGAAACTGTGTTGTGTGCAAGGGACGGGGTTGGCTCAGTGGCGAAGACGCTGAGCTTGTCAATCAGAAAGATCAGCAGTTTGGTGGCTTGAATCCCTAGTGCCGTGTAACGGACTGAGCTCCCATTACTCATCCCAGCATCTGCCAACCTAGCAGTTCGAAAGCACGTAAAAAACGCAAGTAGAAAAATAAGGACCCCTTCGGTGGGAAGTTAACAGCATTCCATGCGCCTTCGGCATTTAGTCATACTGGCCGCATGACCACGGAGACGTCTTCGGACAGCGCTGAGTCTTTCGGCTTTGAAACGGAGATGAGCACCGCCCCCTAGAGCCAGAAACGACTAGCACGTAGGTGCAACGGGAACCATTACCTTTAGGCCTGGGGTGCCAGTGGGCCGCAGACTGGTACTGGTTCACTTTCTGTTGGCAACTGGGCTGTACAATTGTCAGGCAGGTGTGCGAAGCTTCATCTACACATGTACAGGAGCTAGGTTGCGTGGGAGAAGCCTTCCCCCATCGTCCCCCGCAGCTTCTCTGTAGAGCCATAGAGGTTGGGACCTGCTGTTGTAGACCATTGTCTACTTCTCACGTCTGCCACAACCGAAACACCAGGAAGGAGGGACAGTGGGAGCTGTGAATGTTGAGGGTCCCACTTCTCTAGCTTGATATTTTAGAGAGGAGCTGGTGGACATGATAGTGTTTGTGGCACTGGCATGTAGTCTTTTAGAGAAAGAATGACATTCAATTTATGATGTGGCGAAAAAGATCTGTGGCCCAGCCTGGTGAACTGGGGAAATCCCTGGCTTCTCTTTTGCTGTCCTTGAAAGACCCAGGGCCTCCTCTCTGTCTGACAGGTGACGGAGAATCCTCTCCCCACAATTTAATTGCAGCCCAGGCGTCTGCAGATTTTTCTGCCGAGAGGAGCTGTCACTCCAGCTTCTGCCCCTGTTGACCAAGGGCGTCAGATCCTTTCTTGTGGTTTCTTTTTGCCACCGGTTTGTCTTGAATAGGATCGGAGGTACAATGAGACAAGTTAAATGGGGAAAATTCTTCAGAGGTTTTATTCTACCTCCACCAGAACCCCCTGGTGAAAATACCAACTCAAGAGAGAATATGAATAGAATGGAATTCTTTATTGGCCAAGTGTGATGGGACACACAAGGAATTTGTCTTGGTGCAAATGCTCTGAATGTACATAAAAGAAAAGAGACATTCGTCAAGAGTCAAGAATCATCAGGTGCAACACTTTATGATATTCATAGGGTACAATAAGCAATCAAATCATACTTAGAAACAGTCAATATGAATCGTAAGGATACAAGCAACAAAGTTACAGTCATACAGTCACAAGTGGGAGGGGATGGGTGATAAGGAGTGATGAGAAGATTAAGAGTAATAGTGCATAAAGATAAATAAGAAAATAAGTACAGTAAGCGTAAAAACAAGTCTTCCTAGTTTTATATCGGTTAGAAAGCAAAATGGAAATCCGTTCCAAGTATAGTGGTAATTTAGGCATGAGATTTCCCACCAGTTTTATTTAATTCCTTTCCTTTGGGGGTGGGTGGAGATGTAAGAAGGGGAGTAACATTCAATCTGGTAAGAAGTCGAAACGTGCACAATACACAAAAGAGCAGGTGAGTCACTTCCTAACCGTTTGTCGTCCAGGTTGGACTTGAAAGGGTTTCCCTCCCGCCGCTCAAATGTCTACCAGTGACGTTCCGGAGTGGGTGGGGCATTGCCACGATCTCTTTCTCGATAGCGAAGGGGCGGAGAATCACGTGTCGCTCCTTGATGACCTCACTCACCCAGGCCTATAGCATTTTGTAACGCTCTTGACCAGCAACAGGGCGGGTGTTTGGGGCTTCATGAAGACGTCAGCAGAGAGACTTTGTGGGCGGAACAGGAAGTCGGCGACGCACGTGTCGGCGTACGGAGAATCTTTCTTCAGCTGCTCCGTTTCTGCTTTCGTGTCCTGGTTGGAGCCATGAGTCGTCCCGTAACTTGTGTTGCCTGGGTGCCCCAAGGTGTTGCCAAGGAGACGCCCGACAAGGTGAGAGACGCGTCCCTTTTCTTTCCAGCCGCGAGCAGAGAGCCCCCACCCAATCTCATTTCTGAGCTCCTACAGACATTTCGGGCAGCAAAGCCGTTGGAAGCTTCACGCTAAATTAGTCGCTAAGCAAACGCAAAGCAAGGACGGCGATGTGGAAAGCGAAAAAAGGGGAGGCGATTGTATAAATGTCCATCTTGGTGGTGTTTGATTTCGTTGTACGAGGTGCAGTGACAATAAAGTAAACTAAAATCTTGTCTCATCTCTGAAATGAGGCCAACCAAGTTCAAGAAGGTGTTTTTCGTTATATATTTTTAAAAATTAAGGCTGATTTAAATTAAGAAAATGGGTTGCATATTTTCCTTTGAAAATCAGAGAAAAGTGTCAGTTTCTGGTACTACTGAACTTGGCAAAGTAGAGTAATAGAACAGTAATGACTTTGGATTTGAGTTTTCATGGTGCACCACTATTTTTTCCATGGTTCTTGTTTGTATTATATAGTATCCATAATTTTCTATGTTTCAGTATAATACTTACAGTATAATTCTCTGCATTTTTCTTGCCCTTCATGTAGAATTGTTTAGTTTGTTATTTCTGAATAGCCTTACCTTGATTTATAGTGTACTAGGAAACATCACAGGATACTTTAACTATTAAATTTCAGTTTGTTTCTATAGTCCCTCTTGCAGCTAAGTGTCTTAATTTACATTTCTTGGGAACAATTTTTGTATTTAATAGTTGACTTTCTAGAGAGTTTTACAACTTATTTTCTCAGAGTGGATTTTTTTAAAAAATCAAGCTGTCAAAAATGGACTGTTGATTGGAATAGAGCTGCCATATCTAAGGACCAAGAATGTGGGCAACCAGGACACAATAGTAAAGCGATATAAAAAGAACTCTAGCTCTACTCTTATTTCATTTTACAATTTACATATGATAATCCTAATTAAAATATGTTGGATGAAACTTGTTTAAAAATGACTTGGTTTTTCAAGTTAGTCAGGCATGATTTAAGTATAGGAGGTTTTATTTTCCATGTTTATCTTGCAGGTACAACTTGACAAGGAAGAACTGAAGCGTTTAATTACTGAAGCTAAAGAGAGATTGCAGTATGTTTGGATTGCATTTGAACAAGAGTTTGAGAAAGCTGATGTTCAGTGAAGTCAATTTACAGCAAAACACCTCTATTTCTTCAATTTAAAAATAATTAGTCAAGTGAAAATCTAGTTTGTGTCTAATTTCATTTGTCCAATGGAAATATATAAACTGGACTGAGTGATCTACAGCATAAGTCTAGTAGGTGGGAATTGTGTTAGTGATATATGAAAATGATGTAAGAAATTTTTACCATAGAAGTAGTAATGGAAAAATATTTGTGATTAAATATACTCTATTAAGATAAACTGCCAAAAGTAAACAGATCAATTCAGGTTTTGGAAAAAATAGAATTAAAACTGGAATACTCTATAGTAGAATTTTGGAATAGAAAAAAATAAAGTCATTACATTTGATTAAAAATGCTGATGTCTAATGAAGTGTACTAACATTAAAACTATGTTTTTTTGTGAGGAAGAGACTGCTACAGAATGTGATTTGTTTTTCACACAAATAAGTATTTTCCAGTTAAAAGACATAGGTTGTTGATTGTTAAGTCTTTATGGAATTGCAACCGTGTCATTGCTCTAAATTTATGTCCCAAGTACATAACAATGTCAGATTTACAACTCATCTTCATATTTACCTGAGCTGCTATACAGTGAGATAGATGGAACCTGCAAAGTTATTGGCAAAAAAACAATTTGGAATTGTACAAGTGTCTAAAGATTAGATAGTGGCATTTTAATGTTAAGATATACAAAATTACTGAAAACGTTAACTTCTTTTTTACATGAAGGGTAGAGGATGATGATGGTGATGATGGAGGTGGACAAGAAGAAACCTCAGGTGATTTGGATGTTGCTGATGGTGAGGTAGCCAGCTCTGCTCCCAAAGATGAGGGCACTGATAAGCTAGATGATGATGAATTGGCAGAATATGACTTGGATAACTATGATGAAGAAAATGCAGGTATTTATCTCTCCTTTCTGCTCTACAAAAACAGCTTCTCTATTCAAGGATGTGCAATTGGGTCTCTTTACAAAAGATGCTACTTTCACAATTATGTCTGATCAAGAACAATCTGTCATGACAGGTACTGAGGGCATTGGAGAAATCTTTGCAGGGCTTGCAGTATATGGAACTAATGAAAATGATCCATATATCACTATTAAAGATACTGTGAGTATTAAAGCATGATTGCTTTGTTTCTTAACACTGAAGATTGTTTAAATACATAATTTTGATACTGTATTGGTTTTGGGTGGTAGGAATAAGTGATAAGTGTTATTTGAAGAATTTTTTCAGATTAATCAATTTGAAAAAAAATGATTTGATTAACATCTGTCTTTATATTGTAGTATTTGTGGGCTTCTGTTTCAACAACATACTTGATATACTTTGCTACATACTTTGCTACTATATGTTAATTTTGGCTATCTTAACATTGAAGATTCTCTTTTAAGCACGAGAATGCATCAAGTCATAATTTTGTACTTTTTCCCATTGTCTTTTCATTATAATTATTTTAATTGTATCCTCACATATTCAGTTACATGTAGTTTTTGAATACCTTTTATTTTCAAATTTGTGAAAGCTTAGTCTGGGACTCGAAGAAGTGCACAAATGGTTTTTCTTTTTTAAAACATTAAGAAGAAGTTTTTTTAAATGTCACTTACTAGGTGACAAGACAAATTGTCTTTTAAAATACGACTGATTTCAGTTAGTTTTTAAAAGTAAGCATTCCCAAATATTTGTATGCACCTAAAATAGTTTCATGACATCTGTTAAGTGCAATGATAAAATAAAGATTTGAAAATTGGACTAAAAATCATATTCAAACTTATATTCTTTCAGGATCAATATGAGAAAGAAGACTTTGTGATTAAGTCAAATGACAGTCTTGTTGTATGTGGCAGAGTTGATAAGGACCACTGTAGCCTAGAACTTCATGGTAGGTATTAAAACCCTTGCGGCTTTTAAAAAAGAACTGTGGAAGATATGGATGGTTTATTTATTAAGTTGATTTCCTGTATTACCTTTATTCATAATGGTCAACTCTATGCTTGAATTCTCCCTCTTTCCAGAAGGGCTTTTTATACAGGATATGAATTGCTGTAAAAGCACAATTTCAAGTATTTTATATTTGTTTTGAGGTGCTACATTTTGAGCTTGATGTATTATGTGTTACTGTCAGATTCTTTTTTTCCTGATCATGTGATTCATAGCCTTTCCTAAAAATAAGAACATGAATGCTTTGTTATATTTTTTATTATTACAGATTGATCGGTTAGTATTTTGTAAAACTATGCATTTTTGTCATTTGTTTCATAGAATCATGCCATTTCTTGTAAATCACTTCCCCATATTTTCTTAATGCATTTTGGTGGGAAAATAAAACTCATTTTTATAGCCTTGCACTTCCTCACAGTTTCTTGTCAATATTTTGGAATAATTTATATATCCTCCATATTGAAACATAATATTGAAATATTGCTTATAATAGATCAGGTTACTTATCCATTTGGTTCAATTGTGTTTGCTTTGACTTCCAGTTTCTTGGGAGTCTTAGCATGTTTATTACTGGCATTGAGCTCTGCTGTTTCTTATACTGCTAATTGGAACTTCTCTTGTGTAGCATAAGACTAATAAATGCAGAGGTGTAAATAAATCAAATATGATTAGTGTTGATATTGTCAACCTGTGTGGGACTTCCTCAACCAATGTGCATTCCTTCTTTTGAGTTCTGCTTGTCCAGAACTCAGTAAACTGTAGGAGAGAGGAAAGGTTACAATATATGTTTGACAATCTTTTTGTGATTAAGAATACAGTCTCTTTAAAGAAACTCAGAAATATCTCCCCATATTTCATTTTTGATTTGTGATATAGTGATGATATTAATCTTAATTATTCTCTCAACAACAAGCATATAAATATGTTCTATATGTTTTTGTAATAAGGGTATGATTTTTTTAAAATTTACTTAAAGTTACTTAATTCTTTCAGTGTATAATCATGAAGAAGATTCCTTTTATGTCCATCATGATCTTATTTTATCTGCATACCCCTTAAGTGTGGAATGGATGAACTTTGATCCTAGTCCCAATAATTCTGCAGGTAAATTAGTGTACTATTTTATTGCTAATAATACCCAGATTAGCAGGGGACATCTGTATGAAAGTGCAGAGAAAGAGAGATGGGAACAAATGTTGAGGACAAATATTTTAAATGTTTTTTTTTCTTGTTTTCTACCATATTTTTCTTCTCCTTTTTCTTTTTTTTCGCTGAGTTTTTATATTTTAACTCAGTAGTCATTCTCTTTCCTTTCCTGTTTTCGTTCTGGATTATTTCTCTTCTAAAAGTGTGTAACTTAGAAGTAGATATCCCAGACATTGCCCTGTAGGATTGTGGGAAAGAGATTAAATATTACAGAATCTGATTATCCAGCATTAATGATAATGATCACATTGTTTTTCCAATGGCTGTGATAAGCTATTGGAAAAACTGGCTAAATAGGTTTCAGGGCACTGTTTTCTGATGTTTTTTGTCTTTCCTGAGGAAGTAAAGTCTCTCAGGCTATCATTGTGTTCCATATTATGTAACATTGTAAAACTAGTGGGAGAAATTATGTGTAGCGTCAGTATCTAAGCACACATCATCTCCTTTCCATCTAAATCCAAGGGAAACTGATAAAGTTCCAAAACTGTGACAGATTTTTGATAATTAAATTGATGAGGATGACCAAAGTGGAGCTTAATCAAATAGGTATTTTATCCAGTATTGAATGGAGCTGAATGAGCTCTCCTTCAAGATTCTTGTGCTTCTATGTGCTCAACCTTATTCCTTGCAATAAACAGAGAGACCTTTTCTACTAACTCAAAAAAGATTAAAGAAACAAAATAAACCTTATTCTTTACAGAGTTGTGAAATGATATAATGTAAATTTACTAGTAGAAATTCACATTAGAAGAGGTATGCAGTGCTTTGGATCTGGTATAAACAATTTGTTCCTGAGGCTGTAGGATAATACCATGGGCCTAAGAAAATACATGTTTGATCTGCCTCAACTCAATACATGTAGTCCTTGTTGAGTAACTGCCTCATTTAGTGACCACCCATGCTCTAGAGGATGTTAAAGGTGTTACAGATTATCTTGATTGCAATGGTGTTATTCCGGTATGACATGTGCCAGAAACCTACATGCATGTGTTGCCAGAACTAATATATTCCAGGTTTTATTGGAATATGCTGGGTCAGAGGAAATATCTGATCCTAGTTTGAAAAGATTCAAAGACCTGCATATCTTCTTTAGAACCACTATATCTCACTATGGACAAAATTGGATTAATTAAGTATTAAAAAGCTAGTTTTATGGTTATGACAGTAGTGAAACAGTAACATCTGCTTCTAAGAATAGCAGTTATAATAAGGGTGCCCATGCTCGATCCAAGGCCCCCTTGCCTACTTTGGAGCTACTACACACCTCTATATGTTAGATAATGGCAAGCAGTTTTTAATATATATAGGATGTATGAGACTATACATGATTAACTTGGATATTTCTTTAGGAAATTATATTGCTGTTGGCACAATGAATCCTGTTATCGAAATATGGGATCTTGACATAGTGGATTCTTTAGAGCCAGTCTTTTCACTAGGACATAATGCAAAAGCAAAGAAAAAGAAATTAAAGAAGGTAAGTGTGAGCAAACCGCATATTAATAAAGTTTAAACTTTCTCAATAAGAATCACAGAAAATTGTTTACCTGTTTAGTCTCTATCATATATACATGAGCTCTACTTGTTACTCTTGGAAACTTTATATTTTGCCTGCTGCTGGTCATCAAGTTGTCAGACTTGCTGGAGATAGTAGTTTGTGAGAAGATTCATCCCAGCCTGTTCTTAGTATAGTCAGTGTCTGATAAAAATCTCCAGAAAACTATAAGTGTGCATGGAAAGGCTTCTCTGTCCATGTGTCTGCATGGTCCAAGGCTGATCTTGATAGTTACAATGTGGCTTTTGGAGACAGAAAGATTGGCTATCCTTTTTTACATAGAGCACTATTAAATTAATTTTTTATTTAATATTTACAAATATTTTAATTGCTAAAAAAAAGTGAATAAAGATTCTCAGAACAGTTGCTGCCAGCTGTTGTGGAAAATATTGGACTAGAACATGGGTGTCAAACTTGCAGTGTCACATCATCACGATGTTTCGCAATGTTTTTTCCCTTCATGGAGCTGGACATGATGCATCCTGCCTGTGGGCTGCCAGTTTGACACCCCTAGACTAGAATGATCCTGTATGTTTTAAACTATTTAAGACAGTACAGTAAAGGAGCAAGGGCAAGGATTGCCTTTCGCATTTGAAACCTGTGCAAGGGTTATAGAATTAACATGCTTTATTATTATATTTAGAAACTGTTAAAAAGTTCTTAATCTTTTACATAAAGAATTTATCCAAAGAAGACCATCAGGGGCATACTGATGCAGTGCTTGATCTTTCATGGAATAAACATCTCAGGTAAAAATATATATTTAAAGATAAATTCATGGAAATGACTTTAAAACATATTTCTATAGTTCACAGGGAAAGTAATGCAGTTGAGTTTCACTACATAGAAATAAGTCATAATTATAGATATGTGTATGACAGACAATTACCATAGATAATGCGATTTTGTCTTTATTTCATCTTATTCATCTTTGTGAAGACATATTTTTGAAATATGCTTTTGAGTTATGCAGGTTTATTAATTTGTGTGGCTTAATCACCGCATGAAGTCACAAAATTGGTCTTAGCAGAATACATGTTTCTTAATCTTGGCTTAAAGGCAGTAATTGCATATTTCAAAAATACAGTTCTAAGTACTCGTTACTTTTTGGATATTCTAAAGCCTTACATATCTTTGTTGCTGAATGTTACCAAGACTTCCATGTGAAAACGCAAACACATATATTCTACAATATTCGAGTATATAGTTTTGAAATAAGTGTGGTGCTTGTTTTATTTATTTCATGAATAAAACTAGCATGAGATGTGCAAATGTGAAGCATGATCTTCAGACAGTTATATAAGCAGTTAAATGGGGCTGATTTGAGATAGCCCAGCTCTCTACGAGTCTCACAAACTTTGGATTTCCTTGTCACAGTGACATTTTGTGTCACACAGAATCTTAAAGCATGTTGTGCCTCAACTTCTTCAGACCTCTACAGAAAAATAATTGAGACCTATCAGGCCAAAAAAATGCTGTAAACCTCAAGGACCACTCAGAGACACATCTTGAAGTAAAGATTTTAGGAAACAGTTAATTTTCCTAAGAGGTACCAAGTCGCAGACCAGGAGTTGGGGACCCGTGATCTATAGGCTTCTCTTGCCTTGGTTGAAGGAAATGATTTCAGGAAAGCACCTTGGGAAAATCCAGATTCATAGAAGCCAAGTGTAGCAAAGTGAAAGCATTGGCTCACAAAAACAGCTGTGGAAACAATGGCTCACAGGAAGCTTGATGCTTGCCTAAAGTTTACAAAAAACCACCTGATTTTATAGGCTTCTTAAGCAATGTTCTATAGGCAGATGAATCAAAAATGAAGCTTTTCAAGCCACAGGCAACTTGTTACATTATTGAAGCAAGTGAGAATTCACTTTGGATGGGAGACTTCTGCAAGACAATATCATGTCATCAGTGTATCAGTTGAAATCAAGCAGGTCATGTTGAAAGATAATCCAAATATACAAGATAATGAATTTTGAATAATATATTATTCAGAAGAATAAATGTTGCAAATTAAATCCAAACCTAAATCCCAGAGAAATGTGGCATGGGTTGAAACCAGCAGGTAAGTTATGTTGAAGGATTGGGCAAAAATTCCTATACAGCAATCTGAGGTACTGATGATCAGGACGTGTTTAAAGGGTTGTAGTTCTTACAGCTAAAGATGATGCAACCAGTTACAGAATCTAAAGGGGCAGTGGGATTACACTGGCACAACCCACAGAGTGACTTCATCTGTGACATGAATGAAACAGGAACCAATCCTAGGGATAGCTTTTCATTTAATAGGACCTTTTGAAGGTTCCATAACAATCCATAGCAAGAACACGCAAAAATGTCAGAAAATTCAAAAGAAAGCAAATACGTTTTCAGAAACTGGTTATTTACCTTATATTCATTTAATTCATTGGGCAATTTATTGTCACTCAATGAAAACAAAAATTTCTGAAAGTCACTAGATTTTATTTACAAGCAATAATATCTCTCTCTCTTTGTGTGTGTGTGTATGTTAGCAACACTTTTGTTTGAGATATTCATCTCTATTCTTTGGACAAGGGTAAAACATGACTTGATCTAAGACCTGCCATTGACTCTGTTTGCAAATCAATATGCTTGTTTCTTTTAGAACTGTCTTGGCAAGTGCCTCAGCTGACCATTCTGTAATTCTTTGGGACATGTCCAGGGGCTCAAGAGCAGCAACACTTTCCCTTCACACAGACAAGGTATGTTGATGATTCTAAAAGCATAGTCAAACCCATCTATTGCAGTTTTGCCAATGAATGTCAAGAATGGAACAGAGAGGATGTATGTGAAATTTCAAATATTGTTTGGTGTGTCATCAGTAGACCATATAGGAGTGAAGGGATAACCACAGCTCTGTAGACTTGTAGGGGTGTGTAGCAATACAGACATTGTATTGATTGAGCATTGTAATACGCAGCCACCCCAGAGCCTAGTTAAATATATTTATAAATATATAAATAACTAAAATAGAGTTGGACTTTGGCTTTAAAAACTAAACAGAAAATATAAAAAAGTCAAAATAAATCTAGCTTCAAAAGCTCAATATAAATTGTTTTTGAATTCTAAGAGATCAAATGATTAAGTACTAAGAAGGATGGGATTTTTTTATCCATTCTTTTAAAAAAGTTGTGATAGGCAGCTTTAGGGATGAAAAACTGCATTTGTGATCCCCCCCACCCCAATGTTTCTACAACTTACCATTCATTGGCTCTATTAAGTACAGGTTTAGTGATATTATAATCCTAGTTTGATGAGGCAAGTAAATCTTTAGAGAAAAACTCTCTTAAATTTTAGATTTAACTCTCGCTAATTTTGTGAGAAGTTATGCAATCACAGCCCAGTGGGAGAAATTAATGTCAACTCCTAGTTAACATAATTATTCAAGTAAGATTTGATCTTTGTTTTCCATGGCTATTACTTTAGATGTTTGCATTCTAGTGAAATGAGCTCTGTAGAAATAACATTTAATTATAAATGTTCAAACCAATTAACAATTCCAGATTTTTTGTTCTACATAGTGAAGGTTTAGCTAACTTTAATTGTACATGCTGATGGTTTTATGCTACTCTGCCTTAAATTAGCAGTTAAATAGATCATTGAACACTCTGTGAAAAAAATATAGTAGGAATTATTTAAAATCATGTACATTGTAAAACTACATTTTGATGCAAATATATATTTATTTTTAGGTGCAAACACTGCAGTTTCACCCATTTGAAACACAGACTCTCATTTCTGGCTCTTATGACAAGTAAGAACAAGCTTGTTCTAATCTATTGCTTCTATCACATTAGGTAATATATAAATCATATGATGGCAGAGATAAATAATAAAATGTAATACAAGTAGTCCTCAAAATCTTTTATGACATTCCCTCCCCAAAGATAATGAATTACCTTTGGTGACCAGTCCCCCCCTCCCCAGTCATTTGACAGCATTTCAAGCACCCAACCTGTATTATGGCCATTTGCGGTGTCTTGTAGTCAGAAAACCTCAATCTACAACACGTAGTATTTGGTTCATTTTCAGAAAAAAGTCCCAGATCAAACAATGGATTTGGTTTACCATCTCTGTTTTTGTTTAACCGTCACAAAACATATCATAAAATGGGGTTGGTTATATGGGTGACCCATTTTACAGCTATTAGGACTTATGACCATAATAAGTAGGTTCCATTACAATTGTAAGGCAAGGATTATCTGTATTTCCTTTATAAGATATTTGACACAGATACTTTAACGATGTCTTCTTTAAAGCACATACTATAGTTTTGGTATGATTTATGGAAGTGCTTCTCTGTGTATTTTCAACAGGGACAGTCAACCTGATTTTAGCATCAGGTTGCATTAGCCTTCTATGCATACTTAATTAGAAACAAAACCATTTGTAGCCAGTAATTCCACTTAATAGGCTTGCATTTGCTGTTTATTACTTTTATAACCAGTGCGATTGCTGTGACTTTTACTAATGACTCAGCTGGAGTAGGAGTATTTTATTAGGTTAGAAAAAAAATGACCTCCCTGTGTCTTATGGGTAAATTCATTTTAGTTAATAAAGTTTAAAAAATCTGGTGCCAAATTTGAATAAATAATTATTGATACTTTTCAGATCAGCCATTTTATATGACTGTAGAAGTCCACAGGACAATCATAGAACCTGGAGATTTAGTGGACAAGTTGAAAGAGTGACTTGGAATCATTTTTCACCTCATCACTTCTTAGTAAGTACAATAATTCTTTGTGTTTTGTCTTATCCATTCTATTGTATGCATTTATGCAGGCTATGCAGCATTTTAGTTCAATTCGTTGTATGCCATCCAGAGTCACATTGTTTGAGTACAGCCCTAAAACCTATTAAATAAGAAAGATAGAATGCCTCACAGGATCAGGGGTGAGGTGCATTGCATTTGCACCTTTTCCAGTGATGGGATTCAAATATTGTTGCCACTGGTTCGGTGGGTGTGGCTTGGTGGGCGCACTTTGCCAAATGCACACTTTGCGCAGGCACAGAGGCATTCTAACTCACCTCCTGCAAGCCTACACGATCCCAGTCGCTTCAGCAGCTGCTGCGCGGCACTATTCTGTGCTGCGCAAAGGAGCTGCACATCAAATTCAGCAGATAAAAGTGAGTATTGGAACCCGGGCCCAAGCCGCCGGTTCGGTCTCCGCTACTCATCGCTCCTACTGGCTTGCCAGAATTAGGCTGTTGAGCTGTGGTGGCGCAGTGGTTAGAATGCAGTGTTGCAGGCTGCCAGGGGTTTGATCTTCACCTCAAAGGCTCAAGGTTAACTCAGCCTTCCATCCTTCTGAGGTTGGTAATATGAGGACCCAGATTGTTGGGGGAAGTTTGCTGACTCTGTAAACCACTTGGAGAGGGCTGTAAAGTGATATATATGTTTAAGTGCTATTGCTGTTGCTATAGTTGCAGGACAATTCTTGGAAAAAGTTGATTAAAAGATTTTTCCAGTTAAGACACCCTAGCAACAGGTGTACCTTGGGAGCATCTTTTTTCTTTAGAATCTGAAATGTCGCATAGACCTAATATATCATCCAAAATTTTCAAAGCAGCCAGCATATTTTAAGATATAAAATAATCAATGTATATTTTATTAAAACACTTCCTAGTAAGTGAAAGTCTTGCTGCTTGGGATTTGATAGCGCTTTATTTCATTAAGAGATGCAATGGAATTAAGTAATGTAGAGGTTTTTGACAGTGAAGTCTAAAATCTACTTATATATAGCAAGTTATGCTGCCATATATAACAGATCATTCTGATCTGTTGATTGTTATCAAATCAGGAATAACGGTACCTGCATGGCTAGAGTTGGCCACCAAACATCCAGCTGCTTGTTCTCTGTGCAGTCTTTGCCAGCTTTGGCACTGTCCTTTCAGCTTCCAGAATTCTCTACAATGGCCCTTCAGACTGGATGGTTCAGTTCTGGGATTTAACGTCCATGTACCTCTGAAAAATCATTCAGGTTGAGAAAGGTGGCCTGCCTATTGATTTTATTTTTAAAATCTTTGGAAATAATTTGTTGTAGGCTAGCACAGAAGATGGATTTGTATATTGTCTTGATGCTCGTTCCCACAAACCAGTCTTCACAATGAAAGCTCATGATGAAGAAGTGTCTGGTAAGCATTTCTTTTCCCAGTCAGGATCCTAAGGATATCCCATTCTAGTCTTATATAGTTATATTTTTGAGGCAAATTTATATTTGCCATTCTACAATGCATAAAGAACATCCATTGGTTGGATCATAGGGATAGTAAATCCTTTGAGAGATAGGTTGTTCTGCTGCCCTTTAAGGAGGCATTGTCTTACCTCTCCTCAAGAAGCCATTGCTGGAGCCACCATGCTGGACTATTTTCATCCAGTAACTTAACTCCATTTTTCTAGAGAAGGTTGTGGAGAACGTGGTTGTGCAGCAGCTTCTATGGGCCATGGATAAAGCTGATTATCTGATCCTTTTCAGTCAGTATTCAGACTTTGGCCATTGGCTAGAGATGGCATTAGCCACACTTCTGAATTATCTCTAGGTGACAGCAGGACAGAGAAGTATATCTGTCCTTGCTCTCCTTCTTGGCAACCTTTGATAACATCAACCTTTGGTACCATCCTTCTGGGTTGGTGTTGATTGGAAGTGAAGAGGTTCTGCCTTTTAACCCTGTTATATGGGGTTTAGCAGGGTTTGGTACTCTCTTCACTTCTGTTTAATCTCTAAATGAAATCACTGGGTGAGATCATTCATTGTCATGGAATGAATTGTCATCAGTATTCTGATGATATCCAGGCATTTATCTCCGTCTCTGGCAGACTGAGCAGTACTTCTAATGCCTTGTTCCAGTGTCCGAGGCTGTTGAAGTCTGGATGGGGAACAATAGGCTTCAGAGTTGAAGAAGATTGAGCAACTTTAGATTCTGGGATCTCTTGGATTTGGAACTTTACCATCTTTGGTTCTGGATGGGGCTGTGATATTCCAGAGACCCTGTTTTCAATCTGGAGCTCCTATAACCACAACTCCTGCCTGAGAAGCAGGTTATAGGAGGACCTTTGCACAGCTTTGTATTGTGCTCCAGTTTTGCCTTTGCTTAAGCCACTCATGCTCTGCTCACCTCCAAACTGGATTACAGTAACTCAATGCTACCCTTGAAGATCATCTGGAAGCTTCAACTGCTGCAGAGTGCAGCTGCATGGACAGTTACATGCCCCCCCTTCCAGGAAGGTGAACATTGTACCTTTATTCTGCAAATTGTACTGATTGCCAGTTTGTTTTAGGTACAATTTTAGGTATTGCTTTTCATCTTTAAAGCCCTACATTGCATGGAACCAAGTTATTTGATGGACCGCTTCTTCCTTATTATAGCTAAAAACCCATGTCAAGCAGGAGGGGTATGCTTTGAGTGTCATCAGCAAAGAAATTCCATCTGGCAAGACCCAGGTGGTGTGTCTTTTCTACTGTGGGGCCTCCCTTCTGAAACATCATTCTCTCTGGGATGAGGTTGGCCCCATCCCTGTCCTACTTTCCAGAAGGTCCTTAATACCTTCCATTGACTTGGGGATCCCATAATGAGCCTGCAAGATGGTTATGTAATGTCAACTGATTGTTCCTCCATATTCTTAGTTGGGTGTATGTTGTATGGTTTTAATTGTTAATAACGGCAATGGAAGAAGATACATTTCAGTTGACATTGCTGCACCATATACGTGAGGTGCCTTAAATCATAGATTCCTTAACCTAAAAGAATGAGGCCTATATGCAACAGTGTTCTTCTGATTTCTTCTTGGCTTAATACTAAAAGCACCTGCTTATGTTTTCCAGGACTACAGTTAAGTAGCCAAATCAAAGGATGTCTTGTCACAACATCTTCTGATAAATGTGTGAAAATTTGGGACATCCTAGGAAATAAGCCTTCTTTGGTCTATTCCAGAGATATGAAAATGGTAATTTCAGTCTTTTTTCTGCAACTATACCTATAGAGCCTTATTTTTATGGAATGCAGAATGAAACTGGTGAGAATCCTGGTCTGTATAGTATTATAATTTAATAAATTAATCTTGTGTATATTTATGTTGTGAGTATACTAATTACATTAATACTTACATGAGACAAATAGCTTGCATTTTATGAACTGTATTTCTTAATACATAAAGTCTAAAGATGTCGGATATGCACAACCTTTGCTAATTTTGATTTTAGTTTACTGATTTGAATTAGAAATGTCTTGTTGAGAGAGAGAATGTATTGAGTCAGCAGAAAATCAGAAGAGAATGTGTCTTCTGCCCACAGGGTGCCCTGTTTTGTGCAGCTTGCTGTCCAGATCTGCCATTTGTCTATGCCTTTGGAGGAGAGAGGCAGGGATTACAACTCTGGGACATGAGCACAATTTCCACAGGTGATTTCTCATTCATCTTCTAGTTATGTAATCCTAAGAAATAGGTCAATTTCTTCTTTAAAGTCAGAGTTTGTAACCTTTCTCTCTTTGGCATTACAGTGAATGATGTTTTTGGAACTCGACAGAGGCTAGCAGTTACCACATCAATTTCTGAAGCAAGTAATTCTGCTAATAGCAGTCGCAGCTGTGGAGGAGCTGCAATGGAATCATGAAACAAGTATACATGTTTTAATAAAAATACTAAGTAAATCAATTTTTTAAACCTACTTTTAAGGTCATGTTACCATGATGTTTGGCCTTCATCTTAAAATTTTTCTGGGGTGTTAACCAGCTAGAAATTTGAATATGCCAAAGCACAAAATCACTAGCAATAATATAACAAATTAATCTTCTTAACATATTAATTTGTATTAAAAAAGATAAACTTAGCCATTCTGTTTGCACGTAACACTTAAATCCTTTGACATTGCCTATCTGATTTAAAAGCTATTTAAAAACCATCTTTCTGAGAACTTAAAAGGAAGCTCTCTATATCATGGAAGGTTTCAAATGTGTTTTTAACCAGGATTATACCTTGTGAGAGCATGATTCTCTGATCTTATATAAATATATTTATAATATAGGCATATGCTAATTAATAAAATCTAATCTGGCATAGATAAAATAGCTAAGATTAACAATATTGGGTTTTTCTCTCCTCTCCCCCCTCCACATTTGTATTCAATTCTTGGAGAGTGCCTGGTTTTTCAGAAGTAGTTTGCCATTGTCTCCTTCCTAGGGCTCAGAGAAAGTGACTGGCTCAAGGTCACCCACCTAGCTTGGTGCCCAAAGCGGGACTAGAATTCATGGTCTCCCAGTTTCTGATGTCTTAATTACTATACTATATCTTTAATTCAGACCATTAATTTAGATATACTTTTACCTAGGAGAACTGTCAATGTCAGCATAGTTAATATTGGCTGAAGATCATAATGTATAAACAAATTGTTTAATAAAGAAAAAAAAAGTTATGGTGAAAAAGCAATTTCTACATACTGGGGAAAAACTCAAAGGAGGAAAAAACAGTACACAGTTTAAAAAGCAGTATTTTAATTTTCTGTAAGAAAACAAATCTTAATACCTTCATTCCATAAATATATTAGCAGCAGAATTTCCCTTTCAAAATAAGTGGTTATTGGTTACAGTATAGACAAAGTTACATGAATAACCTTGTAAAATTCATGCTAAAACTAAGCTTGCATTTCAAACACAAGCATTTAGCATGCCTTACTCTGATTCTCATACTATATTTTTGTTTTCTAATTCTCTGGAAATGCTCAGTTGTCAACAAATGAGCAAATAATTCATTGATGTACAACAAATATCAATTTAATGAACTAAGTTAAGCTAGAAACTTATTTCCAATTAAAAAACACTTTACTGTCATGAAAAAAATTTGGTTTGTGCATACCTTCACATTAAGTATTTCTTTAAGAGACATCTGGTGCTATTTTAGCTGTATCCATCATGCATCAACCATCATCAATGATACCATTTTAATAGATGAACATGGTAATTATATTGTTTTAATGTTCCTGGCAATCTCTCTGAAAACAGATAAGCCATTTTCATTATAGATGAGAATTTGGCCACTGAATGTAAGTTTAAACAAACAATTTTAGGAATTGTCTTATTTGCGTCAAGACAGTGTATCAGCTGTCACATACATGGCGGTTCTGAGTTGGCAATTTTCATTTGTTGTAGAATTTATCAATTCTTCTTCTGAAGAATCCTCCTCCTCCTCTTCTTGGGCTGAGAGACTAGAGGTTGGTCCTTTACAAATTTTTAGATGGCGAGTAAGGTGGTATTTTGTTAAATAAGCCTTGGAACACTTTTCACACACATAATCCCTTTTTCCTTCATGAGAGTTTAAATGTTTCTTTAGGTGATTTGTCCTTAAGAATAGCTTCTCACATTGTGGACATTTGATTTGACGTTCTCTAAACAGGAATGGGTATGGAGAAAAGAGATAGCATTTTAGTCATGAAAACAATTTTTTATATTTGAGAGTTCTTTGGAATTTGAAGGCTTGTGAGACATAGATTTCACAGTTCTAATCTTAAATTTCCCATTTAGCATACAGAAAACCACACTTTTGTATGCATAAGGCTTTGCCATCATCTGCACAATCAACATTCAGTGGGAAATAATCTAGAGGTGCTCTTTGTTCAACATCACATACTTAGAATTTCATCCTGGAAGAATTCCTATCTTCTGTTCCAAATAACATCTTATATATGCAATTGTCAACATTGATCTCTACCACTCATCATGGGTTAGGCCTCATGCTTTTTTGATAAAGAAAATTAAATACCAGCTTATCAGCCTTCATCTTGACACTATTCACCATAATATGTTTTTCTTCTGATAAATCTGGGTTTCTTCGGAGAACTGTCCTATCACTATCATGAGTTTTTTAAATATGGACCTCTTTAGTTTGTAGGCAATAAATTAAACACACAAAGAAACACAAATAATTTGGAATTTCTCCTGAATGACTCACTGTGTATGGGTGAGCACATGCTGCTTGAGATCTTGACGCCGCATAAATAGTTTATCACAATAGTCACATTTCAGATTTTTTTCTCCAGTGTGGATAACCATGTGTGTCTCCAGGTGTGCCTTCTGAGTAAAAGATTTTTCACAGAGTGCACAGCGATAGTTTTTCTGACCTGAAAATAGACATGAAGATTTACATAAGATCATTTCATCCCATCCCATCCACAGAACAGTAAATATAGATTGAAATTCCAAGCTATCAACATGTTTGATATTACAGTAGGGCTATACAATAGATTTTAGTGCTGCAAGTAACTAATAGCATGGAGTATGCATGAATCTTATGTTCTGCTATAGACAAGAAATTCCACATAACACTCCAATTCTCCAAAGATTTCCCAAGTTGCTTTTCTAAAATTACTAAAGAATCTACACCAGTGATGGCGAACCTTTTCAGCAAACTGGAACGCAAGTGGACTGGAGTGCCGGAAACCTGAAGACAAGCTAGCCGGTGTGCATGCGCGCACTGGCCAGCTGGTCTTCAGGTTTCCGGCGCTTGGGCACATGCAAAGACCAGCTGACATGCTTCTTCAACTCCAGCAAAAGGGCAAAGTTTCCTAGCGAAAAAGTC
>JANHFN010008418.1:0-10529 GCA_032468175.1 Toxicocalamus goodenoughensis
CAAGGGATTATGATAGCGGACCCTGCTACTATGCGGGACAAACGCTGAGGAAGAAGAAGAAGAAGAAGAAGAAGTAAAGGATTGATGAAAACTTAGTTGGGAGTGGGGGGGGGATTTCGGGACACCAGGGTGTTAGTAGATATATCACAGTTAATTAAGGGATTGGGTTAGGGGACTGGAGGCTAAAACATGTGATGAACGGGTACAAATACTCGGTGTGACTAGTCTAGAGAAGAGAAGGACCTAGGGAGACATGATAGCAGTTCTCCAATATTTGAAGGGCTGCCACAGAGATGAGGGGGCCAACCTTATTTCCAAAGTACCTGAAGGCCAGACAAGGCATAATGGATGGAAACTGATGAAGGAGAGATTCAACCTAAAAATAAGGAGATACTTCCTAACAGTGAGAACAATCAACCCATGGAACAGAAGTTGCCTTCAGAAGTTGTGGGAGCGTCATCACTGGAAGCTTTCAAGAAGAGACTGAACTGCCATTTGTCAGAAATGGTGTAAAATCTCCTGCTTGGGGGGGGGGTTGGACTAGATGACCTACAACAGGGGTGTCAAACTTGCATCACCACAGTGTCATCACATGACATATCACAACTTTTTCCCCTTTGCTAAATCGGGCATGGCCATGGCCGGTGCATGACATATCTGGCCCGCAGGCTGCAAGTTTGACAGCCCTGACCTGCAAGGTCCCTTCCAACTCAATGTGGTATATTGAGCGTTTTATGGCTTCAGATTGGGGCAGCATAAATCCAGATGGTAGCAAAGAGATGCAGAAGGCTCTAATCTTTGCTGCTGCCTCTTGGCTTTACAGTTTAGGTACGGTAGCCCTCGGCTTGTTGGGAAGCCACCCCAAGCTGTCAGAGTTCTGTCTAAATCTACAACCCATACTGCCAATATTCTCTGCAATTTCTATCAGAGCTGTTGTCAATTGTTCCATTTGGCACATTCAACACAAGAAATTCCCGGCTTTTTAGATCTACCAAGGGTAACGCTTTACTGAAAGATCCATCTAGGCATAGCAGAAGCAAAGTCATTTCTGGGATTTTCCCACAAAAACTCCTATAGGTAAAACCCTTTTTTCCCCTCTGGGTCACCCATAGTTCATAATTCACCAGTTCAGTTCTTTTGTTGTGAGAAAGCAGTTCTGTGCCTCTCTCTGTCTCCCATAACTTGACCCTGGTGGATAACGTCTCACCTGCCACAGCAGGCACTCATATATTCCATTGCCTCCCTCCTCCCTAGGAATTCACCACCCTTCTCCCATTTCTCTTTGGCAAAATGTGAGCCGGAATCAGGTACGAACAACGATGATATCAAGTCAGTTTTGACAGTTGTTGGTCTGGACTCATTCTAGGCCAAGGCTCTGCAGAACAAGCAAAAGAAGAACTGATGTCTATGAACTGATGTCTCAATCATCCAGGTTATGATTGTTCCAAAGGCGTTTTTTTCCAAAAGACAACTGGACTTCTTTGGGTTTTTTTCCTTGAAAATGTTTTGCTTCTTATCCAAGAAAGTAGTGAACTGAAGAAGCATCTCAGATGAGAAGCAAAATATTTTCAAGGAAAAACAAACAAAGAAAGTCTGGTTGCCTTTTGGAAAACACACATTTGGGACAAAAGAAGGTCAGGTTTCCTTTAGTTAATCTTGGATGACATTGAATACAGACCATGAGGTAGATGCAACCCTATCTATAAATCAGGTTTTCCAGGGGTGCAGTTCCATTCTTCCAGGCATCCCTAATGCAAGATGGCACCTGGGTTATCTTCCTCCTTCACAGATTATCCAGGCAAATTCCAGAAGAATCAGAAGGGCTCATTGGTGAACCTTGGGAAGAGGGATGGGGCAGAAGGGTGGGAAGACCAGCAAGGACTTGGGGTCACCCATTATACAAATGTTGCCTGGTGAGCCAAAAGAGACCGGTAAAGCCCTGCCTGAGACCCACCTGTTTCCCTCACTACACATCAAGGGGTCTATATTTATTTTATTTATTTATTTTCAAGGAGGCAAACATGCCTCCCCCTTTCTCCTCCTAGTTTCTTTACAACAGCAGCCCGATGAAGTGGGTTGGGTTGGAGTGACTCACCCCACTGGGTCTCATGTCTAAGGCAAGACTAGAACTCAACATCTGCTGGTGGATGGCCCAGTTATCCAGCTGGCTTTCATGCTTAAGGTGGGACTACAATTCACTGCCTCCCAGGAAATGGCCCAAATTCATCCAGCTGGCTTTTGGCATATGGTGATACTAGAACTCAACATCTTCTGGTTTCTAAGTGAAGCATTCACCACCAGACCACAGTGGTGAATGCTTCCAGTAGCACCATCAATTAATGTAAATTCTATTTATTTTAGATTTCCGGGGTAGCAGAACCAGGAACATTCATGTATTTGACCAATTGCATATTTGATGAAAAGAACTCCGAGCCACGTGTGGTGTGGCATTTCTGAGCTTTTACATTCATTTACCTTTTCTATTATGAGGAAATACAAGTATGTTTTCCAGCCTGAGAGCCCTTTGGCATCTTTCGCTTTCCTTGCTGGAAGTTAAAGCTGAACAATCTATTAATTGCACTTTAGCAAATGGTGTTAAACGTTTTTCAGTGCAAATTTATACCAAGCAATCTATTTTCTCTGGAGCCACGCACTCACTTTTGCATCAAGCAACAGTGTAAAATGGCTTATTAAAAATGATCAATTTTTGTTTTTCTAGTCCTTCCCAGTAATTGATTTCTGGTTCTTGATGTTGGGCAAAAGTGGCTGAATTGCTCCCCTCCCTCGGGAGACTCTGAAGCACATTTCAGATGCATAAAGGTCGTGACCTCATTCTCCAAGAAATCAATGGCTGCCATTTTTGTTGTTTCAGATCCCAAAGTTGCATCAAGCATTTGGCCTGTGACCCTGGAGCCAGAGATGGAGATGCATCCCTTAGAGGAATGAACGTGATGGTTGGGAAGAGAGGTTGGCCTTCCTCCCTGCAAAGGAGAGCCCGCCTTGTGGGAAGGGAGCCTGGGCTACCAAGCAAGGCAAGAGAGTTTCTCTCTCCTTACTGAGACTGGCTGTTTGGAGAAAAATCCAACATTTGGGGGTTTTGTGGAAGTTTAAAGGTAAATGCCCTTTTGCTGAAGGATTGCTCCAGAAAACTAGACCAAGACAATCTACCCTTGATTTAATACCATTTCTAATTAATTATAATTCAATTACTAGAAACAAACTGCATTTACTTTCCCTTTATTTAATAATGTATGGTTAGGGTTAGGTTGAACACCCTGCTTTAAAGTGTGACTGAATGTTACCAGTGCTCTAAGACCCCAAGGAAATCTTCTCTTCCAGCTGACCCCTCTGAGAACATGGAATGGAAGTCACAGAAAATATCTGTACTGTGGAAGTTTTGAAAGGCATCTCAGAACCAATAGGATCAGTCTGAGCAAGAGATGAGAGGTTGGTGCCCTGAGCAGCAAGAGGAGAAACAATACTGCTCAAAATAAGGCTCAAAGAGGAGCCCTATAATGGTTTGTGGTTCTCTGCTGCAAGGAACAGAAACCAAGGAGGGCCAGGTGGACCTGCTGGCTCATGAGGAGGGCTGCCTCCCAAGAACAGGGAAGTGATTGAGCAACTGGCTGCCAGAACTCATTGAGTCTGCTGTCATGTCCCCATTACAGATCATTCGCATAGGATAAATGATACTGGCAAGATCACTTACAACTGCACCATCATGGACCTTTAAGGTTGAAAAGGATTGTTCAGGTAGTATAAGGACCTGTCCCAGCCAATCCCTCAGGAAAGCAAAACTCTTGAGCTTCTACCAAGTTCTTTCTTTTCTACACAGTTACTAATGTGGTTGCAGTAAGGTCAGGCAGAATCTGAAAAAGCCTGCACAAAGTACAAAGAAATTTTTCATGTTCCCCAAACCCAACAGCCCCTGACCAGTCCACCAGCAGCCAATGAGATGCTGCAAGGTTGTTTTGAGAATGCTGAGGCAAATAATGGTTCAGGGCATGACGGCCAGGCTGGAACTGGCTGGAAGGGAGTCCGTTCCATCTCCAAAGGAAATCCTCCTCCCTAATTCACAAGCAGTTACAGCAAAAACGAAAGCATGCGAAAAATACCAGTGTCAGGCTCCAAGCGTGCTTTTGCTGTTGCAACCATTATCACTTCTCAACTTGCTTAATAATCAGTGGGGAGGGAAAGGTGAGATGAAATGCAGAGGCAGAGCTGTGAGAGCCAAAGACACTTCGGCAGATGTTTGCCAAGACCAGATATTCACCCATTTTGTATTTCCTGTAAATTCCATAATAAAATCCATTGACAATTCTCTCCAGAGTACTGAAGACTCTGTCCAAGTTGGAGGAGTCCTGAGGTTTTCCCCTCCCATTGCTTGACTGAGACACAGGTAGGGCAGCTTGCCACTTAGCTTTCAATGTCCTTTTTCAGAGACAGCTACCAAAACTGCCTTTGACTAAATGCAAAGTCTTTACAAAACCAAAATGTCCAGCATCCTTGGAATCATGGCTCTTCCTCAAAACAACCAACCTCTGGCTATTCGGCACATATATCTTAACCCCCACCCAGGCTTGTCCATCCTGGACGGAGCAAACTTTGCTATAATTTTAAAACAATTTGTCATCTTTCAGAGTGGTTTTAAATGTGGCCATCACCTCATTGTCAATTTGTCATTTCACTTTTGCTTGTGCAAGGGGTGGTGACTTGAGCAGCCAGAGGTTTGACTATTTCTGCTTTAGGGCAATTGTATTGAGGCATTTGGGATAAAGTGTTGGCCAAGAAGTTCTTAAGAGGTAGCATAACGTGAAATTAAAGTGATGAAAGTATTGTGCCCATTGCATCAGGCAGAATCTGAAAAAGCACAAAGAAATTATTCCTTTTCCCCAAACCCAACACCCCCTGACTAGTCCACCGGCAGCCAATATGATGCTGCAAGTTTATTTTGAGGTACTCAGCAGATAATGGTTCATTCTCAGGGCACAACAGCCTTAAAACCATGCTGGAACTGGCTGGAAGGGAGTCTGCTCTGTCTCTGAAGACAATCCTGTCAGAGTATATTCATGAACTGGAATAGAGTTTAGTAACCAGCCAATAAGAGCTGAATTGAGGGCTGAAACTTAAAGAGAGAATCTGGGCCTGGTTTATCTCTGTTCTGTGCTCAGCTATAAAGTGAAAGATAAACTAATTTGCTTGCTGAAAAGTAGATCTCTACTCTGAACCTGTAACATGTCTGCTTCTGTTTGAGTTTGCTCCATGTTGGAGAAATCTACAACAGGTATTGTAACATTTACTTTATGGGTTTATAAAGAAGTTAAATGAAGCCTCAGCCATCTGTGTTTATTTTTCTGGTGCTGAATTTATGCTGCAATATTCTGAACAAATCCCCCTCCCCAATTTCCAAGCAGTTTCAGCAAAAGCAAAAGCATGCAAAAAATGCCAACAAGCCATCCTTCCCCCTTTCCAACAGAATGGCAGGACACCATAGTGGACTTGACAGATAGTCCTCAGGTTATAAACATGTTTTGTGACTGTTTAAAGTTACAACAGCACTGAAAAAAGTGAGTCATGACTTTGAGTGTTTAAGGTTGGAGACCCCTGGTCTGGGGTGTTGGCTATTCCTGCCAGTTTAGTTCCCTTTCTATTCCCTCATCTGAGTCATTTGTGAAGTTATTGAAGACCCCTGGGCCTAAGACAGAACCTTCGGGTAGCCAACAGCTTACTTCCCTTCATGTAGATGTAGTACCATTAAGGACTACTTGTTGAGTATGGTTTGTCAGCCAGTTACAAATGCATCTGATGTTGATGCTATCTATCCAAGAAAAGAGATTAGTAAGATAACTCCTATTGATTCTAGATGAGTTCGAAGTGCCAGACCAGGTGGATTACACACCAGGATTCTGAAGGAGCTGGCAGACATGATCTCAGAACCACTGGGCCATATTTTTCAAAGCACTTTTACAGATTAACAGAGCTGGAAGGGACCTTGTAGGTCATCTAGTCCAACCCCCACCCCAACCAAGCAGGAGACCCTGCACATTTCTGACAAATGGCAGTCCAATCTCTTCTTGAAAGCCTCCAGCGATGAAGCTCCCACAACTTCCAAAGGCAACTTCTGTTCCATGGGATGATTGTTCTCAGGGTCAGAAAATTCCTCCTTATTTCCTGGTTGAATCTCTCCTAGTTCAGTTTCCATCCGTTATTCCTTGTCTGGCCTTCCGGTGCCTTGGAAAATAGCTTGACCCCTTCCTCCTCTCTGGGGCAGCCCTTCAAACATTGGAATACGATTATCCTGTCTCCCCTGGTCCTTCTCTTCACAAGAACTCTTCACCTAGATAAATAGGGTACCCTCAGAGAACTGGAAAAGAGCTGATGTCATTCCCATCTTCAAAAAAAGAAAAAGAACTGGGCTCAGGAAAATTCAGATATACAAGCAATTATAAAAGTCATAATCCACAAAGTTGGAAGGGACCTTGGAAGCCTTCTATCCAACTCCCTGCTCAAGCAGGAGCCCCTATACCATTCTGGACAAACACAAAATGTAAATCACCGAACCGGTAGTAATACCAGTTGAATCTCACCCCTGTGTGCAGCCCTACCTAGCTCCATGTTTTGCTGGCAGAGGCACCACAGGCCAGTCCTTCACTGTTTCCAGGGCGGCCCTGCAGGCCATGGGCTGCATCTGGCCTGTGGGCCTTGAGTTTGACACCCTGCTCTAGAGTAGGACTCTCCAAACGTGGCAACTCATAGAATATAGGGGGAGTTCAAAGAACTTGTGGACTTTAGCATGGCTGGCTGGGGGATTCTGGGAGCAGAAGTCCACTACTCTTAAAGTTGCCAATTTTGGAGACCCCTGCTCTAGAGAAAAACTGAAGGCACAGCCTGGCCTTGACTCAAAGGGAGTAGCCCCAGGTCTTAGACATCTCCCTTGGTTGGCCTTCAACATTATTGAAGTAGAGGGGAAAAATACAGGAAGACCATAGAAAAGAAGCAGTCCTCATGTCAGCTTGTCAAGAGGTTGGGTTGGCAACAATACTCAAACAGCTTCAACAATGTGCCTTTGACAAAATGTTGTCAACCCTCTCACACAGCTTGTCTCTGAGTGATTATCCCAATGCCTTGTTGAAAAATCAACTTAAGGTTTGCATTTATTGAGGCTTTGTTATTTGGCTGATGGTATGTTGTGGAATGTTGTGATGCAGTTGTGTAGTAGAACTTGCTAGGCAAATCTCCTTAAGTGCGTTCAGATTCATTCACTCTTCACTTACTGAACAACACATTTTTCTTCAAAAATGGTAATTAATGCAAGATGAAACGTGTTTCTTGGTCTTGAATTTTAAGACTGCAACTAAACAATACCTCCATAATTACTCAATGATTGGAATAGCCTTGGTGACAGACCCCAATCCTTTGATATGGCTCAGTACTTGCTCTCTAACACATGATCCTTGCAGGATAGGAGGTCAGTGCTAATTAATCTTATGTACAATTTAACTGTTTTTGCATAATAGCTTATCCACTTAAAATTGACCACCATTGAAAGTTAAATCTTGACAATAGAAATAAAGTGCCATAGCTTGATTAAGCAAAAAAGTTCATTTCCTCTAAGGGCCTGACTCAGATTTCTATGTAATTGTGGGATAAGAGATATCTGAAAAAGAGGATTCTGCCTCAGTTCAAAAGCAGCCCTAGATTACTGTGAGACCACAACGCTGTATTCAAAAGCAGAAATGATGTGTTTTTTGGCTCTATTACAGACCTCTAGACATCACTCAAAAATTAGCCTTCTTTTCAAAAATAATAACAATAATAGCACTGGTCTTTTTCTGGTAGCTTGTATATTTGAGTGCATGCAGCATGTCAGGTGAATATGCAGCTACTGCTTTATGTTTAGGGTTTAGTGGATTATATGAGATATTATATCTGTGTTTCAGACTTTCACAAACTTATAAAATTTGGTAGAGCATAAACATGAGGTTCAAAACTAGATAGGACCAAAAAAAAAGCTATGACCAGGGCAATAATTCATTTTTTTTAAATTCTTAGGAACCCTTGAGCTATGAAGCTAACCTCTCTTCGCAGTATTCCAGGTTATCAAAGGCAGTTCACACAGATTGCTGACTTCCCAATACATGTCATTTCTGAAACAGGATCTTTCTACAGAAAAATGCTTACCTGAAAACTTGGGGAAACTATCATTCCACGCCCACCCCCATTCTGTAAGAAAATGCTGTTTTCTCTCCAGAAAATTCAAGGGAGAAAGGGTGTTCCAAAGTTAGGAAAAGAAGCTAAGGGATACTGCTGTAGTGTGTCAACTAAAATATATTTTTACAAGCTGGAAGATTCACAGAAACAAGCAACAGGAAGTACTTGATTCATTGAATAGATGAATATTCTGTAAGATTACTTTTATTTTAGCAGCATGCACAGTAGTGATTAGAGATGGGATGTACCCCTGGAGGAAGAGGGGGGATTGTGACAGCACCAGTTTCCTAGGAGAAGAGGCAGCACATTCCAGGGAGAAGCCCAAATTGACAGACTGTACAGACCTGAGCTGGATGGAGAAGCGAAAGCATCCTCTTGCAGTCAAGCTGAGGCTACTATGAAGGGATACTGGTGGCGAAGAGCTGGAGAGCCTTATTCCAGTGGGAATGCATCATGGCCTGGAACTGGCTGACCATCTCAGCCTGCTGAGCCTCCGGGTGCTGGTACTTGGCCTTGCGCTCTTGCAAATCTTCCCTCTGCTTGGAAAGCCTTTGCTCATAGTCTTCAGTGTGGTGCTTCTGCTGGCTCCTTCTTGGCCAGATCCAATTTGAACTGATCCAGATGTTTTGCCAATTCTTTCTCATGGTGGCTGCTTAGCTCCAACAAAGGAGCCCAGGCGGGCAGGCAGGCAAGAAATGGCTGGTAGGGGAGGGGCGAGTAGAGGCCAGCGAGATTCCACTTGATGTGAATGACATCAAGTTGGTTACGCCCACCCAGTCACATGACCACCTGGCCACGCCCACCCAGCCAGTCATTAGGCAAATCATATTAGTGGTCTGCGGGATTTAAAATTATGAATTTAGTGGTCCCTGAGGTCCGAAAGGTTGATGACCCCTGGTCTAGAGAACAGATTTTCTGGGGTTTTGCTGAGGATTGTTGCTGGTGTCTTCAAAGGCAAAATGTTGTAATTCAGTCGTAACCTTTGGAGAGCTGCTTACGGCTTCTTGCCTTAACCCTGATGGAACCTGGCTGCCATCGGGAATTTCATTTCTTCCTTGCTTCATCTGTTTTTGTCAGAGAAGTTAAAATGGAATATTCTGTGTCTATGATTCCAAAATTCCTCCCGATTGAATTTTCTCTACTGTTTATGGAAGTCTTGTTTTATCGTTTTGTTCCCTTTCTTTTCTGAAGAGGAAAATATTTATTTTAAAATTTGTTTGCCACCCATTTCACTGCAAGGCTACCCTGGGCAGCGTGTTTATGTCTATGTGGGTGTAGGTGTGTATGATAAAATCACAATAAAATTGCAATAAAAACTCAGGTTATGACTAAAATAAAACTGTTATATTGGTCCATTTTAAATATATATTTTATAGTTAAATAGTTATATTTATAAATTTTGCCCAGGACTGTTTTTTGTAACTTTTCATTCCTTGGGTTTCAAGCTCTTTTGCTCCATGCAGGCCTTCCCGTCACTCCAAATGCCTGTGTGCAAATCACTTGGGCAGCTTTGTTAGCACTGATGCTTGTATAAAAATGATGGTGTCAACATTTTCTTTTCTCTGGTACTTTAATATTTCGCACATGCATTAATTTTTAAAAATATCCTAATGAAACTACACATACAATCACCTTGATTACTTTGTTGCAGTGCTTAATCAGCTCACATGCATACACAATCATCCACTGGTAAGGTAAAAGATGCAAATGAAGGGACTGAAATCCATCAATCTGTATGCGCCACTTCCATAATTAATTCTAGAGCCTCCTCCAGTTCTGTTAGAATTGGAAAACAGAGCAGAGCGAGCAATAAAACAATAGAATAGTTGAGATGGGCTTTTTTTTCCATACAATCTACAGCAGTGCTGTGATCATCCCCATACAAAGGAAAGTTGAACCAAACTCTGTTGTTCAGCCATATCAGCTGAATCTGCATACTAAAACCCATTGGTGATCAAAAAAATCCATTTCCAGGAAGGGATGTCAAAAAAATGACATGGATCAATGCTTTGTGGAAATTAAGGAATTGGCTCCAGAAGCCCCCCCCCCCCCATGGCAGATCAATGTAGACCTTCCTCTCATGTTCAGAGCTCAGATAAACTTTTCAAGACTTTTTAAAGCCGGGCTAATGAATTTGTCGTTTCCTGCCATGCAATTTAATGAACATCCTGGAAGTGTCCATAAAAGTCCCTGATGAATCCCACTCTGGGTTCCATTTGCAAGGCTCAGCATGGAAGATGCTTATTTATTTATTGGACTTTTATACCGCCCCTCTCCCGAGGGACTCGGGGCGGTGTACAGCAGTTAAAAAATACATA
>JANHFN010008418.1:13227-25494 GCA_032468175.1 Toxicocalamus goodenoughensis
CACCCGCCCACCCCTGCTCTTTCCTGTGCTTTATTTCCTTGTTTTGGAGCACAGCTGATTCGCGCAGCAGAGTAGTTTTGCCACGCCTCAGCTATTTTACTCACCGGAGCTGCAGTAGAAGGTAAGTATCATAGTTGAAAATGGTTTTTTTTTTAAAAATGGTGTGACTGTGCACGCACACAAAGCGCATGTTTGTAGCGTGCACGCACAATCACCGAACTGGTTGTTACACTGCTTGAATCGCACCACTGCAAGTGAGTCAGCAGTAATGGAAGACCCAGCTGAAATTTTTTGCAGTTATTTTTTTTCCTCTTCATTTTCACTCAAGATAGAGATTGCAGGGTCTGCAATAATCTTCTCCACTTCTGAATTCAGGGAATTAAGGAACAAATGTGATAAAGTCACCTGAAGCAGGAGGCGTTAGCACTCCTCAAAATTCTTTCATTTGTATATAAAGTTGGATGTTGCTGTTTATGCCACTCTATGGAACTACGGAGCATATGTTAGTTTTCTGGGGATTTTAAATTTCCAATTAAAGTAAAAGGCAGCCAATGATGGTGAAACAAGAGAATAAAAGTGGGAGGGGGGACTTCAAAATTAAAGCTAACTGTTTGCTTTGGGGACATGTATTTGAATGTAGTTCATTTGTTTTTGAAAGCAGTATTTGTACTTGAGAACAGCATTGTTGATTTTAAATTGGGTTCTGCCAGCTACACACAGCAGCTCGCAGTGTAAAAAAAAATCTTTAGCTTTTCGTTTTAAACCTTCATTATATACTTAATTGAAAGCTGAAAGCCTTGATGTTTTCAGCAGGCTCTGTGCAGGAAATTGTCCAAAGTTGTTGTTGTTTGTCCAAAATGCATGAAGTTGTTGTTTGTCCCAAGTGCATGATCAGTAAACCTATGCAAAGTACAAGAACTCTGTCATTTGGAGAAAGAACCTGCTCTGGTTGCCAGTTGCTAACCAAGCAACATAACAGGTTGAGTTTGACCTTTTGAGCTGAGAATTGCTGAGCAGCTGACCATCTTATGAAACTAACTAATGGGCTATTTAGATTAAAAGGAGAAGCTTATTTGAAGACGCAGCTGCTTTCCAAACTTTGCTTACTAGTCATACAGAGGATGACCTTGTCCTGTATATTATACTTCCAGGCTTTGTAAAATCCATTGTCCTGGGGCTAACATTTAGTCCCCAATCTCTCACACTTACAGATACACTTCATTCACCATCCTTTTTATTGTTAATCAACTTCAGTAATAATGTTTGTTTTAACTTTGAATGCTGAATTAAGTAACTAGGCATGGTACAGCTCAAGTAAATAAATGAAAACAAAATTTGACTTGGCAATCCTATTTGTAAATCAGCATATATATATAGTGGGTTTCAACGCAGTTTACCACTGGTTCGGTGGGCGCACTTTGCACGTGCATATACACTTTGCGCGCATGCACAGGCTTTCCTATTCACCTCCTGCAATCCTGCACTCTCCCTGTAGCTTCAGCAGCTGATGTACGGCAATCTGCTGTGCCATGCAAAGCAGCTGCGCTTCAAAAGCAGGGGACGAAGGTCAGTATTGGAGCCCGGGCAGGCGAGTGGGCCCAACAGCAGCTCATCCGAGAGAACTCTGATCTTCGGTGCTACCAATACACCAGAACCGGGCTGAACCGGTAGAATAGCACCATGTATGTATGTATGTATGTATGTATGTATGTATGTATGTATGTATGTATGTATGTATGTATGTATGTATGTATGTATGAATGAATGTAGAGAGACAGACAGAGAGACAGAGACAGAGAGACAGAATGAATGAAGATACAGAGATGATGTCCATGGCATTGTTTATATGAATGAAGGTAAACCACCCTGGGTGAGTTATATGGGAGAAAAAACAGAAGTTTAAAATCTCCTGTTTAGATGTATGTATATAATGGCATTTGCTTGAAAAGATAATTTCTTCCAATGATGATCCATGAAGATAAGGCTCATTATAATGTTTTGATTACCTCATTCTTTGGGAATGAGTCAACCTCCATCTAAGATTCAAAGCTCACGTGACAAGAAAGAAGTCCTTGCCTGGAGCTATCTGGTGAGCCCTGGTGGTGCAGTGGTTAGAGTGCCGTGGTGCAGGCTACTTCTGCTAACTGCTGGCTGCCTGCAGTTTGGCAGCTCAAATCTCACCTGGCTCAAGGTTGACTCGGCCTTCCATCCTTCCGAGGTCGTTAAAATGAGAACCCAGATTGTTGGGGGCAATAGGCTGACTCTGTAAACCGCTTAGAGAGGCCTGTAAAGCACTGTGAAGCAGTATAGAAGTCTAAGTGCTATTGTTATCTCTCACTTCAAAACACTCTCAGAACACTTAGTATGGTAATAATGAATTAAAGTTTAAGTTGTATATCCAAGAACCGTAACTAGAAGAGTCACCATAGTTACACATAAAGAGAGAAAGAGAAAATAGCATTGCTGAATAAGACCAAAACTTTAAGTTGAGAAGTCAAATAAGCAATATGTATTGTATGTACTGGAATATTTAGTTGTTGGGACTAGCAGTAGTACTGTGCTGGCGAGGGCATGGACTTTAACAACCTATTGCCCTTTCCTGTGTTTAGCCTTAATCCCAGTGTCCAAATCTGGAAGAATATTTTTATACAGATAATCCTCAATTTACAACAGTTCATTTAGTGACTGTTCTAAATTACAACGGCCCTGAAAAGAGTGACTTATGATCATTTTTCACACTTACGACTGCTGCAGCATCCCCATGGATACGTGATCAGAATTCAGACACTGGCTTGTATTTATGATGATTGCAGTGTCCCGTGGTCATGGGATCACTTTTTGATAAGCAAAGTCTCTGGAGGAAACCAGATTCACTGAACTATTGTATTATTAATTTAACAACTGGAGTGATTCGCTTAACAATTTTATTAATTTAACAACTGGAGTGATTCACTTAAACAACTGTGACAAGAAAAGTCATAAAATGACGCAAAACTCACTTAACAGTTGTCTTACTTAGCAACATAAATTTTGGGTTCAATTGTGGTCGTAAGTCAAAGACTTGCTTGCAGTGCTTCTTAATCATGGTGAAGATCTTTGAGGTTGCTGGATTTTGTGATATTCTTCAGTAAATGGAATGTCCAAAAATCTCTGCTTTGCTCATATGGACTCATGATTATTTGCATTTGTGAATGGGCCATCGCAAATTAATTATCATAGCTAGAGCTTCCATATGTGAGCTCAATAACACAAAGCTATTCACTCATTCATTCACTCACCCCAAACATTGTATTTTTAAGTACACCCAATTCACATATTTGTCTGATGTAACATCATGATGAAGTTGAATTTATGAAACAGTCTGATGTTCCATGATAGAACTTATTTACCACTTCATTTGTTTGAATTGTGACTATATGTGTAGCTACAATATGAATACACAGATTTTTGAACACTGTTTTTCCTACAGCTAAGGACATAACCCTAGCTTCACTGGTACCTGTTTTTCTTTCTGCCCTTCTGATTTAACAGATACTTGGCTAGTTCTTTATGGCATAATATTTTTTAAAGCTGGGAACTGTTAATTTCCACCTCACTAATCTCATCCTGTACAACATCTTGGACCAGGTTCAAAACCAAATGGAGCCTGCAGAAAGTCTCTTTCATCGCTGTTGCCCATAGTTCTACTCACATAAATATCTCCAATCTTTCAAATGAAAAACATCTATCTTCCATGCCCAGGAACATTTTTTGCTGAATGTTGGTAATGTCTGCATGCACATCACATCACAGTCATAGACACTAGACTCAACGCTTCAAGGGGTATCTATAACCCTAATGTCCCCCATATAAGGCATTCAGGGACTGGCTGCTCATTTTTAAGAAGCACAGACTTCCATAAATAATAACCTTAGGCTCGACTAAATATTTTGCTGGGTAATGTTCTTGGTGAACACTACCCAAATCTGCCATGCTGTTTCTAAGGCTGCTTCAGAGTTACAGCTTATATGGTTTCCCCCTCCCGCCACCCCACTTTTACAAAAAGGGGAGCAATTGACAGTATTCCTTTAGAAAATTGTACTCCAGTCTTCTTTATACTGGAAAAGGTACTTTATTGTTCCTAAGAAGGGTAATGAACTATCCTATTTCAGATCTTTGTTATTGCAATTATTTTTGAGAATACCATCCTTTCAGGATGCTATTTATTCTTTGTCGTTCCTCCTCTTGCAGAAGTGTAGGTCTTGTGTCTGTAGATTTGTAGACCACCTATGGATCCACATTGTATCCACAAGAGAAGTAGCAGCCGTCTTCATCTAGGACTTCCCCTGCCACAATAATGCCAGATGGTGTCAGGACAGCCTCTGGAGCGGCCTCTTCAAAACCACGATTCAAGCAAAACAGGGAAATTATAGTCCCCAATAAGGGAGGAGCTGAGGGTAAACTCTTCTTAAGTGGAAACAGCTGGAAAGGAAGGCAAGAACTCACACTACTTTC
Source organism: Toxicocalamus goodenoughensis (assembly GCA_032468175.1). Taxonomy (NCBI): domain Eukaryota; kingdom Metazoa; phylum Chordata; class Lepidosauria; order Squamata; family Elapidae; genus Toxicocalamus; species Toxicocalamus goodenoughensis. Next base: position 17,722 of record JANHFN010008418.1, read on the forward strand.
ACTTACGTTGTAGAGTGGAGATAATTCAGGCTGCAAAAGCAGTGGTGCAGCGAGCAGCGAGCACTGGCAGAAGCGTGAGTGCCCCGGGTGATTAATTTAAGCAGCACCAGTAGGTCGAAGAGAGACACCTTGCTTGGCAGATTTTAAACAAGCTTGCCATTCGCTTTCATTGTTTGCTGAGTTCATCTTGACAATCTTGCAGAGTGTATCTTGCATCTTCATCTGACTTTAGAACCCTATGCCTCAAGTTTTGATTGCGTTACAGCCCCCTCTTCTCACCCATGTACCAGATTGCTGCTCTGGTAATCTTAATGCAATCTTGCTGTAGGCACTGACTGCTTCTAGTAAGTTGCCTCCCCCCTTCTCTGATTCTTTACCTGTTGCTTTATTCCTCTCAACTCCAGCCTAGCAACATCTGCCAGAGAAATTTACACCTATTACAGGCATATAAATGCAATGGTCACAGGGATGCAGGCCTCCACTTTGGTTCAGTACTATGGATTGGGCCTCTATTCTCCAATGGTGCAACTTTTGTAAATCATCTCTCTCATCAGGCTGCTTCTGACAACCCCAGGCCTCTTCCATGAAGTTTGCTGGTCATCTATTTGAGGATTACTTGCAGCTACAGGACTTTGAGAGGTTGTCTGGGGATTGACCCAACCCACACTCCCACTTGCTTGGTTTCAGATGACTCAGATGACTCCAAGGTTTACTGTGTCAGTCTCAGAAATCAGAAGAGTTGCTTGTAAAGTTTAGAAAGTTCTGAACCTGTAATGCAGAGGTCTTCAAACTTAGCAACTTTAAGACTTGTGGATTTCAGCTCCCAGAATTCTCCCAGCATAGCTGGCTGGAAAATTCTGGAAGTTGAAGTCCACAAGTCTTAAAGTTGCTAAGATTGGGGGACCCCTGCTGTAATGCTGTGTAGGAATGGCCTTGGAGACAGGGCACTGAGATGCAGCCAAGAAAACAGTCAGATAAAAGGCAGCTTAGCCTACAGTGGGAATGTGCTTCAGAAGAAACATGCCCTAGTTTTTGTGATGTCAAGGGGGCGGGGCAAGGAAAGGTACCTTCAGACTTGGAGGATTCTTTTAATCTAATCTTACAATAAAATAAAATTAACTCATCTGGTCCTGTTTCCTGTTTGGTCTCCTTTGTATAAGGCTGTATTCCAGATTGATTCATTACAATAACCATACAAAAATGCTAACTTACTCTGTTGAACATTGTTTCTCATTTGGAAGACCAAGTGAAAATTGGATTTGGTGAAAAGGATGAAGACTGCTATCTTAGGGTTCAGATCCCAGAGTTTGCAGTAACTGGATTTCTTCATGTTGAGGACTTCTAACATCCACAATAAAAATATTGTATCAGAGTTGTGTCCTTGAATTTCTGATTTTGAGACTTCTAGTTTAAGTAGTGGTCTGAGAGCAACTGATATGGCTGCCATTATTTTTCCACTTTCTAAAACTGAGTATTTTATAATCTCTTTCCCACAAGTGCTGGGCAAAGTATATTTCCTTGTATTACCCAGGTACAATGTGGCCCAATTTTATTTCTTCTCTCGACCGCAGAGGATCTTAGAGTTAGGCACGAATGCACCAAGCCACATTCACAAAGGGTGAGAGCGTGTGAGAGAAAGAGGAAACTTGATTCCTCCTTTGCTCATGAGCGTGGGAACACCGTGATGCTTGTAAGTGTGAGGACCATCATAACTTACATTTTTCAGCACCATCGTAACTATGAACAGTCACAAAACATAATGGTCATAAGTTGAAGCCTACCTGTATAGGCTTATAAGTCTGAATAATGAAATCAGAAGGATCTGAGCCTCGGTGGCGCAGTGGTTAGAGGGCAGTACTGCAGGCTACTTCTGCTGCCTGCCGGCTGCCTGCAGTTTGACAGCTGAAATCTCAACAGACTCAAGGTTGACTCAGCTTTCCATCCTTCCAAGGTCAGTAAAATGGGGACCCAGATTGTTGGGGGGCAATATACTGACACTGTAAACCTCTTAGAAAAGGCTGTAAAGGTCTGTGAAGCAGTATATAAGTTTAAGCGCTATTGCTATTGCTATCTGCAGAAGGCTGAATTCAAAGGGCAAAACGTGAATTCAGAGCATGCAGAGTTGTACATACAACACTGGTCTGGAATGTCTTCAGTGAACATACTTAGTTCAGGTTGTTGCCAACAAGTGCTGTGTAAAGTGATATCAACCTAGAATGATGATAATGTGAACTAAATAGACGCAAATGGATCTTCAGTTTGCTTCTTTGGTAACGGTTCAGGCATCATTAAATTATTTATTTATTTATTTATTATTTTCTCCTGTCGATAATTCCTTCTTCCCTGAACTAGTTCCAAAGCTGCAGGTGGGTCAGTTATGTTCCGTGTTTCCTTTTGTAGTATAACATTCTTATTCTTACAAATATGACTAAATAATACATTTGGAACAGATATTTTAGTTTCCTAAAAGGCAATACATTCAATAAGTAACATACACCTGTGGCTTTTATACTGCAAACTTTGGTACAGAATGGTACACTCTTCTATTTATATGTAACTGATCCAATGTGCAGTGGTCCCCAACTTATAGTCTTTTGTTTAGTGACCGTTCAAAGTTACACGGCACTGAAAAAAGTGACTTACAACCATTTAAGCATCCCCAGGGTCACATGAACAACATACAGATGCTTGCCAATTGTTGTTGCAGTGTCCCAGTACCTCTTTTTTTTTTTTTCTAAACAAGTTTTATTCAGTTTTTCACATAAATTACAAAACAAAAAAGCTCTTTTCAGTGGACAACATAATTCCAGGTCACTACTTTTACATGCAAATATGACAATAATTATATATTCATTTATTACTTTCAATTTCCTATCTTATCCAATCTTCACTTAATTCTATTATTACCTTTTCCATTCCAACTTTTACAGAAGAAAAGAACAAACAAATTAGTCCCGGTCACTGTTATTAGTCTCAATCTAAACATCCTCTCAATTCATTTCAATTATTTCAAATACATTTCTTAAATATTAATATTTTTTTAAAGATAAAAATGAAAATATGCATTCACCTAATAAGAATTATCAATGTCCCTTCTTCCTCTTAATGATTTATATTATCCTATTAATTGATTAATTTATAATTACAAATATTTTATTGTTACCTTTTCCAAAATGAGCACCTCTTCTGACCAGCAAAATCAATGGGGAAACCAGATTCTCTTTAACAGCTGTGTTTGCCAACTTAACAACTGCAGCGATTCACTTTAACAATTGTGAGAAGAAAAGGTGTAAAATGGGAGAAGATCACTTAACCCACTGTCTCACTTAGCAACAGAATTTTGAGGCTCAATTGTGATCATAAGACTACCAGTAATGTAAATGGCCTTTCTGTCTGACCACTTATGTGCATCTGAAAGACAGAAAAGTCAATAGATACGTTTGTTTCCAAAATATCCTCAGTTGTTGGATTGCCTTGCTCAGCCAGATTGGCCATTGCAATGGTGGGATTCAAAAATTGTTACTACCAGTTATGTGGGCATTGCTTGGTGGGTGTGGCAGGGGAAAGAATACTGCAAAATCCCCATTCCCTCCCCATTGCTAGGGGAAGGTTACTACAAAATCCCCATTTCCTCCCCACCCCACTAACCTGCTTTCCAGCTCTGTTCTCCTGTGCAGGGCAACAAAAGAAAACCCAGCCAATCAGCTGGAACTTGGGAGGCAGAGAATAGATGGGGGCGGGGCCAGTCAGAGGTAATATTTGCCGGTTCTTCAAACTACTCAAAATTTCTGCTACCGTTTCTCCAGAACTGGTCAGAACCTGCTGAATTCACCACCTCTGATCATGACCTGCCTTTAGTACTGTAAATATAGGTAGTCCTTGACTTACAACAGTTCATTTAATGACCGTTCAAAGTTACAATGGCACTGAACAAAGTGACTTACAATCGTTTTTGCACACTTACAAGTGTTGCGCCATCTCTCTGGTCACACTATGAAAATTCAGATGCTTGGCAATTGATTCATGTTTATGACAGTTTTAGTGTCCTGGGCTCATGTGATCATCTTTTGTGACCTTCTGACAAGCAAAGTCAATGAGGAAGACAGATTTACTTAACAACCGTGTTACTAACTTAACAATTGCAATGATTGCAGTTGAGAGATAAAGAAGCTTCTTGCATGAGAAGCAAAACATCTTCAAAGAAAAACCAGAAAGTCCAGTTGCCTCTGTTGGAAGAAATATCCTTCTGGGTTCAGTTCCAAGTGGGGAAGAAAGACACTGAAAATATGGAGACTGCTTGGAAAGATGTTTTAATGGTGTACAGGAACACATGCCTTGGGTGAAGAAAAAAAAGGCAGAGATGCTGAGAATCCGCTGGTTTTACACCCTCTGTTGGGATTTGAATTTGAGCTTGTATTCTGATTGGTTGCCAGACTCCCATGGGGCCACTCTGTAGGATGTCCTGAGTCCCAGGCTTGGTTGCTGGATGATGATGTAATGAAAGGGCTTTGGGCAATTCCTATTATAGCTCTACCTGGAGTAGATCTTTGTTATGTAAAATAGATTGCCCTAGGCCAGAGTAATGGTCCATTAGCAAAGATAGGGGGGCTACGTTTCTGCCTCTCTTGAGTTTCTACTTTTCTTTTTAGAGGAAATATTCTGCCTTTTTAGTATATCCTAAAATATTTCGTTTTCCTAGGAGGGGGTAGGTTTTAACTTCCACTAGTGGGGAGGAACCAGCAGTTGCTTAAATCATGGAAAGAAACTTAGGGAGGAGATGTAGGAGATGACCAGGCTCAGCCCAAGGGGGAGGGGTCAAGCACGCCATCAGCCTTGAGTTCCTTTGCACCCACAAGAGATCTGAGCCCAGCCCACCTTGAATGCTCTGTTTAGTAACATGTGATGGAAATGTGCACGTGTCCAAATAAACACACTGGATTACACTCTGCTGCCCCCACTCCTGACAAATGCTTAACTGATGGTCCACGAAGGAAGGCAGCTGTTTGCACCAACAGAGCTCATTCCAAACAGACCTCAGAGGTGTCTCTATGGAGACTCTCAGTCATCCAGGTGATGTTTGTCTCAGAGGTGCTTTTCTAAAAGACAACTAAACTTCCTTGGTTGGTTTGTTTTTCCTTGAAAATCTTTTCTTCTCATCCAAGAAGCTTCTTCAGCTTTGAATTGAAGAAGATCCTTGGATGAGAAGTGAAATGAAAATCCAGTTGCCTTTTGGAAAAGCATATTTGAGACAAACACGACTTGGATGACTGAGAAGGTGCAGAGACGCATCTCTGAAGCCTGTTTCGAATGAGCTGTGTTGGCTCAAAAAGCTGTCAATCCCCCCAAGAGGTGATTCAAAGCAGTTCCTGCTGTGGGGGAGAAATGCCCCTGTCAAATCCCTTGGGGGCAGAGCTATCTGTCCAGCACATGGGCTCATTTTGCAGAGGGCACTTGAGCAGCCCTATTAAAAAAAGGGTGACACACCTATTGTATATGCTATGCCGGTAGATAATTCATTAAACAAGGTAAGGATACTCTGTAAAGTGACCTATTTATCAAAGTTATTTATCAAATGTATTGGCTCCCTCTCTTATCATAGGGTAACTCTGGGTGGTTTACAATATTAAAAATAAATGCTATAAAAATACAAAATACAATAGCTAAAAGGGAAGGAGTAGGATGAGCAGGGGTGAATGGGTGGCATATGATATTAATCTATCAACCACTCCCAACTCAAAGCCCCTCCTTTGGAGCCCCAAGCCAAAATTTGAAAATTTCCCCAAAGTATCTCGGGACCACAGTGGGTCCGATGCTGCTAAACACCTTTTCAGGTATTCTCACTTCCTTCAGAGGAAGCTGCTTCCAGGCCTGGCTGGACAGAAAGCAACTTGAATGAGCTTTGGTGAAGGGAGCTTCATTGTAGCCTAGAATGGCAGGAGACACACAATGCCCAGTAGCCCAGGCTGCCTCCTGGCAACCACCCCATAGCTCCAACTTCTGGGAAAGCAGGTAGGCAGGCAAGGGTTACTTTTCTCCTCTTCTTGTCCCCTGGATTAAATGAAGCAGAGAAAGCAGCGCTATCATTAAAGAGCTGCAGTAGTCAGGAGGAAAAGAAGAGGCTGTTTCTAATCAACAATGCTAACCCGATAATGGAAGGAAGCCTTGAGTTTAATGGCTTGAAACTTTCCAGCCAAGCTGGCTCTCCGCTGATGTCTTCAGATAAGAGTGCCAGGTCCTCTGTGCCATTAGATGCATCAGCACCAGCATCTCACTGCTTAATTCACAGCTTCAGGACATTTCATGCCGGGTCTGCCAAGCGTGTGAAGAGTTGCTGGGACAGACGATCCCAGGAGGAGGAAGGAGTGAATGCTGAGCAAGAAATGGCTTCTGGGAAGGTAGCGTGACCCATTAGACTCACAGCCTTCTTGGGTGGGGGGGAGGCAGAGATGGGGCAGCTTTACAGAACAGAGTTCTCTCTCTCTCTCTCTCTCTCTCTCTCTCTCTCTCTCTCTCTCTCTCTCTCTCTCTCTCTCCTCAAACGGCAGCCCTCAAACCTTTAGCAGCAAAACAGCAAGCAATCCAGCCATCTTGCACCTAATCTGTTTGACAAGATGGATTATTTTGGGGAAAATGTTCATCGGTTCATTTATAGAATATTGCAGCTCAGTCCTCCGCTGCGTCTGGTCCCAATTGACTTGATCCTGACAACTCTTTGGTCTTACAGAGCCAACTCTGCTCAACTATGTAGCACAGGGATAGCACATTGTTTGCTCTTTGATTTCTGATCATCATACTTGAGAATCATAAATTATTCTCTGCAGATGGCAAAAGAAACACTTATCAGGAAAAAAAAATTGGATATCAAAGCAACATTTGTTAGTTAGGGAAAACGTTTTTGATTTACAAAAGTTATCTTTCAACTTGAAAGATTTGGACAATATACTCAGTAAGATCCTTCCATCAAAAAATTTTCTAGGCAGAATTAATTCTGCAAGTGACTTATATAATAATACATGCTTACATTTTTAAAACTATCTCCAATATTTTCCTGATCTAATGAAAAATCTGATCTGATCTAATGCTTTCTTTCCCACGGGTTGTTTGTCATTGATCTTTGCCAAGACAACAAAATCCTTTCTCTGAAGCTTCTACAGATCTGTCAGAAGCTTCCTTCTCTCTTGCCTCCCTTCAACCTTCGTCCGTTTTGACAACCTGAAAAACTGGATCAGGGAAACAGGTGCAATCATAAACCCCCCACCTGTCACTACTGCTGCATGTAAAACAAATGAAAACAATGGTGGGGGGAGGGGTATTGAAAACCCACTCATACCGAAGACGAAGGTGGAACTGAGAGGAATGTGTGCAAAATACAGATAAGGGAGATGAACTCCACCCTCCTCTCTTATCAACCCTCCCCATTTTCCACAGGAAGAACATATAATTCGGTGCCTTAATCATAGAAATTGGAGTGGCAGCTGCCGCCTTTCGATGAGTTGGTTGCTGGAGCTGTCCTCCCCTCTCGCCTGCATCTAAAATGGAATCTTGCTTCCCGGGTGCATTTTCTCATCTGCTCTTTTTCTACATTTTGATGATGTGTAATGAAGGCAGTTGGCAATAATGCAATACTGTAAAGCACGGGTTGGTTTGGGGATGCACCCCCACCCCCCCACCCTGGTTTCTGCCCATGCTTAAGAAACTGAAATGTAATGCTGTTGTTTTTCTGCATCCCCAATTGTTGTGATTTTTAGTGCCTGCTGATGTGTTTGCAAGGAA
>JANHFN010008419.1:0-10804 GCA_032468175.1 Toxicocalamus goodenoughensis
CATCTGGCAGATGGTACAGGATAATAAAAACAAGGACAAATAGGCTGAAAACAGCTTCTATCCCAGGGCAGTAACTCCACTGAATTATGCTGAATAGGGCAACACTAATGCAGTATCAGGGGTTTTCAGTTCAATTGTACAGAATGCGAAGGATGTGTGTTTGTGTTTATTTTCATAGTCATAATGTACACCGAAGATGGTATTTAATTTCGTTGAATGAGGTGCAATGACAAGTAAACTAAAACTAAAAAAACTAAAGCTAAAACTAAAAAAACTAAAACTAAAACAAAACTAAAAACTGAAACTAGGGATGAGCTGTTTCTGCTCCAGAGATGTGAAGAGTCATTCTGAACACAGAGAAAAAGCAGCCTTGTTTGACTTGCAGGTGGTCCACATGGATGTCAGAGGCAACACGGTGAAACTTGACAATGGCCTGCAGATCACCTATGACAAATGCTTAATTGCTACAGGTGAGGGCCTGCTAGGTTGACTTTATGATCATGGGGGTTGGCGAGGGGCATAACTTTGAGACGGAAGTCACTTTTCCGGAAACTGTCATAACTTTGAAACATCCTGAATGGATCGTAAGGCGAAGACTGTCTGTAGTTGCATCGGCGTGATGACATCATTGTGTATTGGTTTCACTGCCATTGGCTATAGACCCTCTTGGGTGATGGCCAACTGACCCAGGTCCTGAAGAGCTTTGATCTGAAGTCCGGATGTGAGCTTATTCTACCTTCTCTTCTTAGGTGGTTCTCCAAGGAGCCTTCCTGTGCTTGAGAGGGGAGGTCAAGAGCTGGAAAAGAGGCTCACGCTCTTCAGGAAGGTAATCTGAGGAAGTGCCTTTGTTGGTTGGGCTCATCTACCTCTTAATTTGAAAAGTGTGCAATGAGCAGAGTTTTTGATTTTTTTTAAAAAAAAATGCATTAAAATTTCACTGATTCTATTTCATTTGTATGTTATTTGGCTGGTCTCTGTATTCCCATGAGCAGAAAGAGAAAAAAAAATACAGCACAGCTATTCTATGAAATGTTCAACCAAAACCTGGGATAAGGAGCAGATTTTTTGGGAGATCTCAGTGGGTCTAAGAAGGCAGATTTGTTTCTTTCAACTGTCCCGTGGCATGTTTCTGGTCTGACTTTAAAAAAAAAAAAAGAGAGATAGGAATTTTATTAAACCTGATGATGAAGAAGAAAAACTAATACAAACTCGCACAATTTCATTGCAGATTGAGGATTTCCGTTCACTAGAGAAAATTTCCAGAGAAGTCAAATCAGTCACCATTATTGGTGGTGGTTTCCTAGGGAGTGAGTTGGCCTGTGCTTTGGGACGAAAAGGTGAGTGTGGTCACCCAGAAAGAGCAGCTGTAAGTGGCTCTTATGTTTTTTTAATTAAGGTATTGGAATCAGTAACTTCAAATGTATCTCAATCCTTGTTTTCCTTACGAAATTTCAACGCATATATCATTAAGAACATTATTATCTTAATGAAGACAGCTCTTCTTGTTTTCTATGACCTATCAGGAATAATAATAATAATAATAATAATAATAATAATAATAATAATCAACATCATCATGTGTGTTATCCCAATTGTAATTGGATCCCTTGGAGCAATACCTAAAGGGCTACCTCGCTATTTGGAAATCCTGAATTTATCAGACTTGAATACACTGATTCTGCAAAAAACCACCCTACTTGGAACACTTATATCCTCCGACACTACCTGAACAGTTCCTAGGTCCTTGGTTAGGACTCAAGATGTTGTGCTAGCAACCAGCCCCAAAGGCTGTGAATCTCACTAAAGATTAACCAATAATAATAACAACAACAACCAGAACAGCAAAATACTGCGCTACTCGGAACATTGTATATTTTAAGAAAATACTTGGTTGATACCTAGGATGCTGGCAGCAACCCATCAGTGCCAGTTAATAATATTCGTGATATATTTTTAAATGTTCAGTTGACTGCATTTCATGTTTACTGAATAATGTATATAAATAATAATCTGGAAAAGAACTGGAAAAAAGTCACGAAATATCACAAGCTGACCATTGAAACTACACGATTATGGATGAAGTATGTAACAGTGATACCCGTTGTCATCGGGGCACTTTTACCCTGTCCAAGAATTTTACAATGCTGCCCTGTGTGCTGTGCCTTTTGATTTTCTCTCTCCTGAATTTTGGCTTAGTTCTAGACATTTTAAAAAATTACCTGACACAACGTGGCATTTCTTCAGATACTGAATTCCTACTCCCGTGTATTTTGGGTACTCGGGCATTAACCCAGCTAAATAAACCAATAGCACATTAGTTTTCTTGGATGCCAAAGAAACAGCAATATCCTCTGGTAGCTGGCTGGCTTTATAAACCCTCTGTTTCCAAACCATTCTGCCCAGATTCGTTGGTGTTGCTGCTCAGTGGCCTTGTGCCTAGCCTTCATTTAGTGTGTGTGTGTTGTCCATGTGTTTAAATATTTGTACTTGATCTTCAGGTTTTTTTTTTCACTTCAAGGCAGCTAGCAATAAGCAAACAAGGGAAAAAAAAGACACCATAGCTGTGTCAAATCAAATGAGAGGCAAGGAAAAGGCAACAACAAAACCAAAACACAGGCTCAGCAATAAAGTTTTTAAAAAATAGGCATCTTGTCTGCACCTTTTCTGCCAAAGCATGTCGGGCATCCTCCAGATGTCTTGAAATGGTATAATTCAGTCTAGGCATCCACAGGCAGAAGGACTTTTTCCTGGTTATTTTCCGCCTAGTAAGAAAACTGGAGTGAAGCTGTTAATGGCCATGTGTGTTAAAAGAGACATGTTTGCAGGGCCCACAGAAACCCCTGATGCCCAAATTCCAGACTGAACGAATCACTCCCAGAAAAAAAACCAAGTAGGCAACCTAAGCTCTCCCCCTTCCCTTTGCAGCGCAGTCGAAGGGCCTTGAGGTCATCCAAATGTTCCCAGAGAATGGCAATATGGGCAGAGTCCTTCCTGAATACCTGAGCAACTGGACCACCAACAAAGTTAAGCAAGGTGAGACTGCCAATTACGTTCTTTTCCACCACTGTTCCAGTGCTGCTGGAGGCTTTTATGGCAACCTGTCTTGGCCTGGTCTCAAGGCTGCTCTTTGCTTTTGGTAAAGAGTTGCCGCTACCACTTTCTCTCCTGTTCAGTTCTGGAAAACTTCCAGGTTTCACTTGGAGACCTTAGGGTTGGTGGGGGCCATAGCAGTGCTCCAGCTCTAGCTGCAATAGAGCTGTTGTAAAATAGCAAAGCCAGCTAGGATGAACCACAATCCTCTTCTTTTAACGACCCCGTAATCCCTTGCATAGGAGGTGGGTCTGGGCAACTGAATGGAGCTGAGTGTTTACTGGCCTGTCACCAATGCGAAGTTATATATTCAGTAGATATATTCTCATCGTGCCCCGAGAGAGAAATATCTGCCTCTACCTAGGATCGAACTCACAGTCTCCTGATTGTGAGGCGAGAGCTCCGCCTCTAGGCCACCGCACCAGCCCACTCTAGGATAAACCACAAGGCTGTGTGTAAAATACATTCTGTGTTCCCTTGGCACAGACAGCTAATGTTTTCCAAGGGAAAGAATCGCTGCACTGAGATGCCAAGGCTAAAAGTTGGGCTCTGCCCACATTGATGTCATTGTTCTGACCAAGGCTTCGTTCCAATTAAGAAAACACACGCTGTGTGTAAAAGCAAAACTTTCTAAATGCGACGTTGGGAATTATTTGCATTCCCAGCCAAAAACTCTAATTAAACACCATCGCCTGAGATAAGAGCAGGGCCTTTCAGGGTTGTAAAAGTCTGCCGAGAAACAGACGACCACTTAATTAGCAGATAAACCATCAGAGGTTCCAGCAAAGACAAATCAAAGTCCGCAGGGCTGCGATGAGGAATCAGAATCGAATGAACTTCTTTGCTTCCTGCAAAGATATCATCATTGAGGTCTGACTTTTATCCCTGATGGGAGGGGCGATCACCTCCCAGCCTTCCTCCCGAGTCGCCCCCTTCTGCTTCAGCTGCTCTCACATGCCCTGGGCACAGGCTCCCTGGGGCCTCCTGCTTCTCTGCTGCCAGACTCCCACGGCTCTGAAGGTAGCACCCCACTCTCAGACCGTCCTGGCCCCATCCCCGCATCGGAGGCAGGACCCTCGTCCAAATCCTCGCCAGACTCCCTGACTTGTTCCCTTTCGTCCTCCTTGTCCGTTACCTCAGCCGTCCGCACCGGCTGCCAGGGAGCCACGACAGTCATGAACGCACCCTGGTTATGCTCTTGCCCTCTCTCCCAGATTGACAAAATAATAAGTTTTGCTCCTGGAAAAGAATGTTCTTTTCTAAGCAGATACGTATTGGCTAAGCGGCCGACATTTCCCTTGATGGCCTGGTTGCATAAATGAAGGGCGAGTTAGGCCAATCCTCTTCGTTTTGGTCTTCTTAGGTCAGACTCTTGAGCTTTGCTGCCACGAGTGCCTGCCTGCTAGCAGGAGAGCACAAAGCCTCCCCGTTTCTCCTTGTAGCAAGGCTGTAGTTGTCAAGGATGTCAGCCTGACGCTTCCCCTTGTCCTAAGGATGCAGCTTCTTCCGCCTTTTCTATTTTCAGAGGGGGTCGACGTGATTCCCAACGCCGTGGTGAAGTCGGTATCTTTAGCCGGGGATCGGCTGCTCATAGAGTTGAAGGATGGGAGGAAAGTGAGTAATGCCAAACCACCCTTGTGTATTTCTCCAGGGTTAGATTGTCCCAAAGGTACTTTTTTTTTTGCTTTTTTTTTTTCAAGAGGCAAAACTGGACTTTCTGGTTTTTCTGTGGAAGACGTTTCGCTTCTCATCGAAAGAAGCTTCTTCAGCTCATTCTTTGGAGCTGCTCGGATGAAAAGTGAAACGTCTTCAAAGAAAAAAAAACAAAGTCCAGTTTTGCCTCTTGAAAAAAGGAAAAAAAGCACCTTTGGGGCAACTGGGACCTGGATGGCTGAGAATCTGCATAGACATCTAGGGTTAGATGCCTGTGAATTCCATTTACTGCAAAATTTGTGGAGTTTCCCAGAGGGGGTGTGATGACCCAGAGTGTAACACAAATGTAACAAAATCCAAAGCGTAAACAAATGTCCTTTAATGCCTCCAACTTGGCCCCACTGTTCTAATAATCCTCAGCTGGAGATAAAACGTATTCTAAAATAGTCTTCAAAAGAAAGCAATACAGTCCGAACTCCAGTGAGCAGATAGAGGTGAAATAAAAAACCCAAACAAACTACAATGAAGGAATTTCCACAAAGGACAAGTAATTACCAACTTCAAGGAGATAACAAGGCACAGTCTGTTGGAAGGATGCCAACCAAGATAACTTCAGCCCAAAATAACACACTTTACTTCTGGCAAAGCTGTGTTTTAACCATCTCTCTTATATACTATTCTCCCCAGCTGCAACCAATGAGGGGATCATGGCCGCTTCCTCTCTCATAAGCCAAGTTGTTTCCTTCTCCATTCTTCCATGCGTGTCTTAGGATGAAGAGGGGATGGGCCTGGTTCTTCCCGTGACTGCCCAGCCAGCCTCTGCCCTTCCCCAGCCTCCTCCACAACCTCCAGAGCCACACCTCCACTTCCTCTCAGCTGTTCCTCCTCTCCCTCAGAGCCTGACTCTAACAAGGGTATGATAGTCAACAAGGGTATGATAGTCTACTCCATAAACAGATCATAATCCTGGAAGACAGAACCTATGGTGTTCACAGTGGTTCAAAGAGAATAAGTATAAATATAAAGCACATTGTACATGTTGTTGTTAGTCCTGAAGTCGTGTCTGACCCAGCGCGACCTCATGGATATAATTCCTCAAGGCCTTCCTGTCCTCTACCATCTCTTGGAGTCCGTTTAAGCTAACACTGATTGCTTTGTGACCCCATCCAGCCATCTCATTCTCTGCCACACACTTCTTTTTCCCTCAATCGTTCACATTGTACATATTCATAATTTTTTTTAAAAAATCTGTCTGTTTGTCTGTTAGATATTTATCTTACCATTTATTTAGGAGCCCAAAACAGAAAACATATTATCCCCCATTATTTTTTTTCTAATAACAGTAATAGCCCTATGATATTTGTTGAGTTATTGGCTCTGCCATTCCATTAGACTATTTCAGTGATGTGGAGAAGGGGGAATCTGCTGCTTGGGTAACAGTTTATCCTCCATATTAAATTACTCAGGCCTCATGCTATGGAAAGGACACTCCAGCTTTGCCTACAGCATTGAAACAACATGGGTTTGTCCAGTGTAGTGACAAGAAGGACTAGGGGTGACATAACAGTGTTCCAATATTTGGGGGGCTGCCACAAAAATGAGAGAGTGAACCTATTTTCCAAAGCACCTGAAGGCAAAACAAGAAACAATGGATGGAAGCTAATCAACAAGAGAAGCAACCTAGAACTAAGGAGGAACTTCTTAACAGTGAGAACAATTAATCAAGGGAACATCTTACCTTCAGAAGTTGTGGGTGCTCCATCACTGGAGTCTTTTACAAGGAGACTGGACAGCCACTTGTCTGGAATGGTGTTGTGTCTCCTGCTTGTACAAGTGGTTGGACCAGAAAACCTCCTAAGTGCCTGCAACTCTGTTATATTGATAATTAATGGTGTTATCTGTATCCATTTCTTGCTGTAATATTTTAAGAAGGATTTAGGCAAATTAGAAAAAGTACAAAAAAGCAACAAGTTCAATAAATTAAAACAAAATGGTTCCAAACAGATTTTGAGATGTACAAAACTGCAGGCAAAACTTCAGAATATATGCCTCTTATTCAATACAAGCAACAGGATATGGAAGTCCTTCCACTGTTAGGGCCTACTCCATATACCAAGGCTAATGCTTGCATAGACTAAAGGTACTATTATGCTGAATTTAAAATGTTGACCTTAAAAACAAAGTAATTTACCTGCAATTTACATTCATGTACCTTTTTTGTTACTAATGAAAGGGACATGAAGCGTTACAGAGATTAACAAGAGAGTGGTGAGACAGGTAAAATTGTCTTTGATTTTACCAATTTTACATTATTAAAATGTGGCGCCTAAGATATGGTGTGCCCTATCATTACTGGCATGGCATTCATTAAGGTCTGAGCCCAGAGATGTTTTTATGACATAATTAATGGGCCTTGTCACTGTTCATGTGTAAATAATGGGCAGATGCATTACCTCAACTATGGAAAAACTATTATCACATTATCACCTACTTTTGCTGTACATAGCCCTTTTTAAAAGATGAATAATTCATATGAAAGCACATAATTATGATTCACTAATTCTACCGCAGATGTAAAATAAAACCTGTAGTAAGGTGCTAAATGAGCAGGTTCTAATAGACCTTGCTTAATAAATAGTAGATGAGGAAGTAAGAGATTCTCAATTTAAAAAATCAACTGAACACAGGGAGAAGAAACTGTGACCTCCTCAAGCCATTTTATAATCCATCTCCTTATGATTCTCATTCAGTCTTAATCAAGGAAATGTAAAATCTTGGAACTTTGGTTTGCACATAAAGAAAATGAAGCATAAACATAGTAGTATAAAAAAGGCAGGAACCTTGGTATCTAAAGATTTGGATAGGGAAATATCAACTTGCTGTTGTGGTTCACCAGCAGTCGGTGCAGACGGCAGCAGTATCCGACAGTGAGGAAGAAAGGGAACTAATCAGGGAGTCTGGAGAGGACTTGGAAGAGGATCCTGCATCTGATGCAGGAATGGGGCCAGGACCATCTAGGAGTGGGGTACTGCCTTTGGAGCCTTTGGAGTCTGGCAGCAGCGAAGCAGAGGACCTGGGGGAGCCTGTTTTCAGTGTGCGTCTGCACAGAGCTACTAAAAGATGAGAGCAGCTGAAGCAGAAGGGGCAACTTGGGAGTAAGGCTGAGAGGTGATTGCCCCTTCCATAAGGGATAAAAGACAATAACAAAAGCTTTGCAAGAAGCAAAGCAGTTCAATAGATTCCGAGTCCCCTCTGAAGTTCTGTGTATTCTGGTCAGTTTTTTCTGGTACTTCAGTTGGTTTCTGTTATAATTAATTTGGATACTTCTGGTTTTGGCAGCATTCCACAGCACTGACAGGCAGGTGCTTATCTTGGGGAACTGTTTAAGTTTAGTTCTGGCTGTGAATGAAAGTAATTCCCAGCATGGTATTACTTTTAAAACAAGTTTGTTTTGCTTTTAAACAGGTTTGTGTTTAATTACATTTGGTAAAGCCTGGGTCAGAACATCACCCTGTCCTTGTACCCTGATTGTAATAAACTTAATTGTTGTTGGTGGAGTTGCCATCATTGAATTGGAAAAAAAATCAGTGACCACTAGAAGATAACAAAGTTTTCTGAACCTCCTACCACGTTTATGTACCTGCCCAGATCTTTCCAGGAAGGCATGGTAGCTTTGATTTTGAAATTGGAGTTATATTCTTTTGAAATTGGATTTATGTAAATGAGCCTGTGATATTGTAACTTTTTAAATTTTTGATTGCTTAAGTAGATACTGAATAGTTGGGTGTTATGAAGGTTAGTTTAGTTTAATATTTTTCTATGCACAAAGGATGATAGATAACTAACATATTTGCATAAACTGTTCCAGTAGTGGGATTCAATTTTTTTTACTACCGGTTCTGTGGGCGTGACTTGGTGAGTGTGGCAGGGGAAGGGTACTGTAAAATCTCCAGTCAGAGGTGGTATTTGCCGGTTCTCTGCACTACTCAAAATTCCTGCTACCAGTTCTCCAGAACTAGTCAGAACCTGCTGAATACCACCACTGAACTATTCAGATATATATTAACTTGGGGAAGGAAGGACGGAGGGAGGGAGGGAGGAAAGCTCTACTCTCCATGACAAAAGCTTTTTGAAAAGATTATAGTTATTTCTTCTTTCTTTTTAAGAAATAACTGATGATAAAGAAGTAGTTGGAGAAGGAAATCACCATTTTCCTAAAATCTAGGAAAAAGCAGGTTTTATAGTTTGTTTTTGATGTAAATGTTCTCTTTTTAATTTATTTGAATTCTGAAGAGCATCCTTTGGTTCATCCACTATTAAGACAGAATGTATTTAAATTACCTGAACTAGATTCCATCAAAAGTATCTTCATGTTCAGACTTCCTATCTCTGATGATGACAACTACACTATTGCCTTTGACAGCCTATTCCACTGGTCTTTGACTCATATAAATAATGAAGAAAAGAGGCCTTCGTATCTAAATAATGGCAATCCATCCATGTTAGCACTCAAGGAATAATAGTGAGTTCCACATTGCCTCTAAACCATATGTAGAATTATCAATATTCCAGATCTGACCGCAACATTTGGCATCTCTTGTGGCTTCTTAAATACTCTTATGAGGAATAAAGGTTGCCACCCTGTTACATTATTTGCATTTAATCATTAACAGTTTTAACCCTCATATTTACTGAATAAAAATCACTACTTTAAAATGATACTGAATTATTATCATCCATCATCTGTATGAGAAGAGTAGAAGCTAAGAGAAAAGATTGAGAAGTAAAGCAGCCATTACTACAGGATAGGCATTACCTAATATTCTCTTTTTGCGACTTTTTGATAAGCACAGTCAATGGTGAAGCCAGATTTATCTAACAACTGTGTTACTAACTTTACAAATACAGTGATTCACTTAACAACTATGGCAAGACAGGTTGTAAAATGAGGCAGAACTCACTTAAAAACTGTCTTGTTTAGCAGCAGAAATTTTGGATTCGATTGTGGTCTTCAAGCTATCTATATAAAGCTTGAAATGACCTATATTCTACAAGCCTCTACTTTACCTTACCATAAAAGTGTACATTCTGGACTGCCATTGTCTTCCCTCTGTCTCCAAATATTTAACAAATGTACTGGATGAATCATTCTTGGAAGTACGAACATGTGTACTGGACTGTTGTCCTAATAAAGATATTGCTAATCATACATACACTTGAAAGTTGATGAGTTCAGCATGTCAGGGTGGAATGGGACAATTCGCCATGACACTACAACCAACTCATTGCAGCCAACTCACCATGACCAACTCACCATGGCCAATTCACTGTGGGACAACTTGCCAAGAGCAACTTGCCACAGGCCAACTCACTGCAGGAATATTTAATAATTGGTCATAGCATTATGCTAAGTTGTCCCATTAAAAAAAATATTTTTTGTCATTCACATTTCCTTCCTTTTGCATCCATTCTTTAATGAATCTATTCCACCATTTCTTTAATATGAGTGTTACTCACAGTGAGTTGTTCTGTGGTGAGTTGGCCATGGTGATTTGTCCTGTGGACAGTTGACCATGATAGTTGACCATGGTGAGTTGAGTGTGGCAAATTGTTATAGACCCTGTCAGGGAGAATTCAAAGAAGTTTAGGTTTAGGAAACATGAAGGCAATTTAAAGAAAGAGGTAAACCATTTTAATATCTCTAAGCAAACAGGCCTGACTTGAAACCCTCTTAACAGCTTAAGTAGCAGTAAATTGTCTCTGGCTTTAACATTGTGCATTGGTTAAGATGTTAACCAGGGATGAGATTCAACCGGTGTTACTACTGGTTCAGTAATTATATTTTGCGCATGCATGCGCACTTCGTGCACATGTGTACCAGATATGCACAGTGTGTGTATGTGTAATACATGATCAGCTGTGCTGCCCAGACAGCTGATAAGCACTGTGCACAGGTGCGCAGCATTTGAAAAACCGCTTTTTTGCTGCTTTTTCAACCTCAGCTGCTTTGCACGTCACAGCTGAGGTTGAAGAAGCAGGAAATAAAGGACAGTTAACAGCC
>JANHFN010008420.1:0-22964 GCA_032468175.1 Toxicocalamus goodenoughensis
CTGCGCCCCCCCCCCCCCGCTGTGCAGCTGATTCAGAGCTTCATTGTTTGACCTGTTTTGTAAATATTGTTGGGGGAGGGGTGGAGTTTAATTCCTGGAACAGGAAACAGATGCGTTTTCTGGGAATGCAGGCAAGGAGCGGGGGAGGAGGGATGACCAGGAGTGCGGAGATCCTCTGGGCAGCTTCTTTTCCCTCTGGGCCGCTCCTGCTCCCCCTCCGCCTGGCAGGGCTGTTCATCCAAGGGGCCGGCCAAGCACCCCAGCTTCCTTTTGGCCTCTCTCCTAGAAACATGGCTGCTCCTTCCTCAGCTCCTCTACCGTCTTACGAAGAATCGACCAGCACCAGTAATCCAGTCCCGTTTCCCTACCCGCCTGCAGGGGGAATTCCTGCGAAGGGGGCACCGGCCGCTTACCCAGCTTACCCAGCCCAGCCCCAGACTCCATTCCTAGCCCAGCCCTATGGCATGCAACCCCAGCCGGCCCCAGTGATACCTCCAGGTGAGTCCCAGCGGCGCCTGCAGGAGGCTGCGGGGGGGGGGGGGGAGAGCTGGTCTTGGGGCATCGCAATGGGCATCCCGGAAACTCCCGCCTCTCCCTCTCTCTCCAGTGCCCCTACAAACCGTCTACATCCCGGGGCCACTCATCTTCCTGGACCACCCCATGCAAATCTGCTGCCCTGCCTGCAACCAGATGATTGTGACCCGCATCTCGTACCAGCCTGGAGTTCTAGCCTGGCTCTCTTGTGGTGGCCTCGCCCTGGTGGGGTAAGTTGGTCCCATGGGAAGCAGGGCAGCCCCTCCTTCCCCCCCCCCCGCACAGCTGGAAAGCAGCAGCCACACTGTCTTCTCCTGCAGGTGCTGGCTGGGCTGCTGCCTGATCCCCTTCTGCGTAGATGCCATGCAGGACGTCCAGCACTTTTGCCCCTCCTGCAACGCCTTCCTGGGTGTCCACAAGCGCCTCTGAGTGGGTCTGGGCCCCCGTGCCAGGAAGCCAAAGCCAGCTTCGCTTCGCCCACATCCCCCTGGGCCGAGCAAAGTAGCTGGAGAGGGAGGCAAATCTCTGGAGCACTTTAAAGATGTTGACTCTGCAAGTCCAACTTTATTCTGATTTGCTTCCAAACGTTAGTCCTGACTTTTTCAGCTTTTGAAATAAAACTAACTTGCAAAAAGAAAGAGCTGCGGGTGACCCTAGTTTTTCCAAAGGGAGAGACCTGGCCTACCCTCCTTGCTGTGGGGAAAAAGCGAGGCTGGGCAGCCGCAGGGAGGGCCAGGGGGCTCTGCAGGGAGCCTGGCCAGTGCTTGGGATGTCTGTGGGGCCAGGGCGCTTCAGGGAGGCAATGGGACTGGGGCCAGGCAGCCTAGACCAGGGGCACAACTTCACCTTCAAACGGACTGGTGGAAATGTGGCCCTTGAGGCCCCCAAGCTGCTTGAGAAGGAAGAGAAAGGGTCGTGCTCCAACCAAAAACAATTTATTACAAAAACAGCAAAGAAAATTTCAGTCTGCTCAACTTTAGAGAAATTTATTTACAAAAATTAAATAATTATCTTCTATGAAAAAAGATGTCTAGGGTGTTTTCTCTTTAAAAAAGGTCCACATTATTCAAAGAAATGTGTCTAAACTCCCAAGCTGGCCGAGGGCTTTCCTTCACTTAAAATGTGACACGGCAATGCCAGAAGAGATGCGAAGGCGCCTGGGGGGCAGAGAAACTTTGCATTGTTGCATCTGACCTTCTGCACCTCTTGAACAAAACTGTTAAAAACCTGAAAGGTTCTGAAACTCCTGCAGCCGAATCTACAGCTTCTCCGGATCCTTTCTCCCACCACCAGAATAAGATAAAATATAGATTTTGGGGTGCAGATGGAAATTCCAGCAAGATTCAAGTCAGGGGAGCCCCTTCTGCGCTCCAGCGAGGAAGAGGAGGAGGAAGCAGATGCTTTACTGTCCAGATGCCAGCTCTTTGTGCAAAATGGGAGCGACAACTGTGGATCCCAGCAGATGCTGCCAGCTTGCCTGTGCTTTCCCTTGGGCGTGCGTGCGTGCGTGTGTGTGTGTGTGAAGGCCGGCTTCACCTGGTCAAACCAAGCCGGCATCTTTGGCCATGTTGCAGAAGATGCCTCTCCTCTCGATGAGGTCAGCAGGAGCCCCGCACTCCACGATTCTGCCTTTCTCCAGGACGATCACCCTAAATGGACAACAGTTCCGTCCATCACCCTCTTCCCTTACCTCCACCACAAGGGCCACCCTGAGCCAACCCCTGCCAGCAGTCAATGCCCCCGCAGCCTTACCGCGTGTAGTCCATGATGGTGTTCAAGCGGTGCGCAATTGTCAGGACCGTGCAACCCTCAAACTGCGTCCGGATCGTCGACTGGATGAGGCTGTCCGTCTCAAGGTCTACCGCGGCTGTGGCTTCATCCAAAACCAGGATTTTGGATTTCCGCAGCAGGGCCCGAGCGAGGCACACCAGCTGCCGCTGACCCACGCTTGAAGACAGAAAGGGTAACGTTAGATGCCAAAGGACCAGCGTGCTAGGTGCTTCGTCCTTTGAAACAAAGCAGGAATTTTGCAAACAGAGGCGATGGGCGTCCTTGTGCCCGTTTCCCAGTCACAGGCCGGAATAAGCTGCTCTGTGTATTGTGTATGTGCGTGTATGTGTGTGTATCCAGAGCCTGGCTTCTGTTGATCTCAAAACTGACTTTTCACAGCTGCTCCTGAAAGGGTGGAGATGTTTGCCTGGATCTGTTGGACTTTGATAATTTCAGTTGCATTTTCTGGGCCCCTAGCAAAAACTGCCCGATTACAGCCCATATCAGAAACCAATTTCCTTGAATACTTAAGACGTCCATTGCACCCTCCTTTTGCAAAAAGGCTGCAGCCAGAAATGGGCAGCTCCCTTTTATGCAATGAAAGAAAGTTAAGAACAGGACCAGAAAAAAAAAAGATCCAGAGGAAAAAAGGAACAGCAAAGAAAAAAGAGAACTAAATATATTAGGGAAGGAAATGCGTTCTCTGTTATCCAACTGGAAGTATTAAATTGGTACAATATATAAAGACGATCTTGTATCAGTTGGGTGTGTGATCCTCCATTACAACACAATTAGGAGAACAAAACTATCTCTAAGGTCTCTGAGTCAGCCTGTCCTTGAGTTGGTGACTAAACAGGCAAACTCTGGAGGAAGAGGAGGAGGACTGCGCCCCTCCCCTCCCCCCAGGAAAGAGAACCAAGCAGGTAAACACCAGACACTGTTTTACTCCTGACGCTGTGTTGAGACAAGGCTGCTTTGTGGGGCGGAGCCAGGGCCACCTGCTTCTTTCTAGGTTCCCAAACAGCCAGAATCACACCTAGTTCTTAAGCCTGTGAATCAGTCCTGGAGGGAGAGCTGGGCTCACAGCCAGAGAGCAGCCAAAACTGATCCAAAGCTGTGCAACGCCTGCAAAGCAAGCAGATGTTTTCTTGGCAATGCCAGTGTAACGAGGGGCCGGCAGAGTCAGAGTTTAGAGGCAAACAAGCTTCATGGAGCTCAGCATCATGTTCTTAAACAGGTGCCTGACATGCGCGCACCTTTGTGCATGGTAAAAACTCTGGGGCTTTTGAAGTCTTGTTGCCTGCATACCTGAGGTTTTCTCCGCCCTCTGAACATTCGTGGAGGAGCTTATCAGGAAGGGAGGAGACGAAGGCTTTCAGGTGAGCAAGCTCCAACGACATCCAGACGTCATCATCGGAGTACTGCTCGAAAGGGTCCAGGTTCATGCGCAGGGAGCCAGAAAACAGGATGGGATCCTAGGTGGGCAAGAGGAAGGGGGAACAGAGCCTTGCAGGCAACAGAAAATGGCCCCTCCAGGACAGGTCACAGAAAGGGCCCCTCAGCCGTTTCATGAGGCAGTTTCTCCCCCCTTCCTAAAACAGCCCTCTGGGTGGGAAGCTTAAAATCTCCAAAGGGCTTCAAAGCTACAAATGCACCACTGAGGTGGATCTGGGCGTTGCATTTTCCATGGGCTCAAATCCAGGCTCTGCTTGCCTGCCTTCCCTCCCAGGGGATTCCCTTCAATGGGACTCCAGTTTGGGGAGTGGGGGGCAGGAGAAGGGACCTTGCAGAGAAGGTCAGGCCCCAAGGCAGCCCCTACTGACCTGGGGGATGATGGTGATCTTGAAGCGAAGGTCGTGCAGTCCGATTCTGGCGATGTTGACCCCGTCAATGAGGATCTCTCCTTCTGCTGCCTCTTTGATCCGAAACAAGCCCAGCATCAGGGAGGACTTGCCAGCCCCAGTCCGTCCGACGATGCCCACCTGCCAAGGCCAGAGAGCAGAGATGGAACGGCCTGCAGCCGAGGCAGCTGCGAAGGCTGGAGCTGGGGCAGAAACAGGGCCCCGCTTTCCAAGAGGAGCTGAGCCCATTTGGGGGGATGTGTGGGCAGCACCGGATGGACATTCAGGAAACCATCCCAACCTCTGCAGGCGGCTCTGCTGAGGGACCCTTGGTGGGGGGCACAGTCTCTGTACTGCTTCCCAGGTCCAGATGGACATGGAAGGAGCTCCTGCCTTTACCAGCTTCTCCCCCCGCCCCCCAGAGCCAGGAAGCCTGTTCTCTGCCATCTTCCATCCTGCTTCCAACCACCAGCACTGCCTGGAACTCACTTTCTCTCCACCACGTATCACCACGGAGACGTCCCGCAGCACAGGGTCCATGTCGCTCCGGTAGCGAAGGCCATAGCCCCGGAACTCCACCCGCCCTTCCTGAGGCCAGCCGGGTGGGGCAGCCACTCGCTCAGAGGTCCACTCGGCCTGCAAGAGATGGGAAGTTAGGCTCTCATGCGCCCCAGCCATTCTGCGGTTTGGGGACCTTCCAAGACCATCCACTGGCTCAATCCTTAGGCCCAGCCCCCCTGCCCAGCACTTGGCCTCGCACCCTCCACGGGATGGTTTTCTGGAGGATGCAAACGCCGTAACAGGCGATCCCCAGCAAATGGACTAAGGCAAACCATGCCACCACTCTTGGCCACCAGAGGGCATTGTTGCTCTGCAAGTGGAGTGGCCCAGAAACTGGATGGGGCCCCTTTGCCCTCTGATGGACAGGACTCAAGCTCAGGCACAGTGAGCAAGCCAGGGGGTGCCTGGGCTTGGGTCTTGAGACTTCTAAAGAGAGGATTCAACCAATTGCAGGGGCATTCCGAAGCATTAGCCAGGCGGAACCTTCTCGTTTAGGGGCAGTCTATCTTAAGGAAGTGAGAACAGGAGAGGGCACAGGTCTTTCTTACTGGTGGACCACAGAATGGGGGGGGCATAGGATCTATTCTAGGAGGGGTTCAGGGGGCTGACCCCTACCCCCCAATAGCTTCCCCAAGGACGCCACTCCAGGCTTTGAGGCCCAGCAACCCATCCCAACTGTGAGCAGAGACTGGCCTCCTTTTCCTTCTCCGAATATTCCTTGACTCTTTCCACAGCCACGATGTTGGTCTCCATCTCGGAAGACATTCGGACCAGCCAGTTTAAGTACGTGGTGATCTGCAAAGGAAGGGCGCACTGGTCAGGCCCAGAGGAATCAGAGTAGGAGGGCACCATCTTGGAGGCAGCCGCCAGCAGGGACAGTGGGCCATTTAGGGCCCGGATTTAAGGTGAACGCAGCCCACAAGAGGCTGCAGGGAAGGGCCCCTCACCCAAGGCAGGACCGGATCTTAGGGGCCAGAAGAAGCAGGCTGCCTCTCCTCCTGGCCAGCCAATCCCCTCTCGTGTGAGAGGCTACGGCCATCGCATCTATGTGATCATAAAATCCCCCCTTTGACCAGAATCCCTCCCACGGCAGGATGCATTCTCCCATTGGAGAAGGGTTGGCTCATGAAGGGGCAGGGCTCAAACCAGCCAGGCCGCCCTGAAGCTGTCCTACCTGCAGTGAGTAGGAGATGGACAGGCCCACCAGACCCGGACTCAGACTGTGGCGAGCGATGACAGCAAACAGGGCTGCGAAAAGGACGATGCAGTTGCCCACCGACTCCAGGCGGACGGCCAGCCACCTGCGCAGGCCAGGGAGGACAGGGTTAAGGGTTAACGGTTAAAGGCCAGGGAGGGCTTCCCGGTCCTCTCCCCAACAGGGTTACCGGTTGGCCACGATGCTCGGGTAGTAGGCCTTTTGGTTTTCATCCACTTTCAGGTCACTCTGCCTGATGAACCGTTTCTGCTCTCCAAAGGCTCGGATGACGCTAACGCCCAGGAGGGTCTCGTTGAAGTGCGAGTAGACCGGGGAGCGGCTGACCGACTCCAGGCGTTTCAGCTGGCGTGAGGTGGCAACGTAGAAGCGCTGCAGAGAAAGCACGAGAAGGGCTGGTGGTCAGAGGGGCCCCCGGAACCAGGAAGGGAGCCCTATGGAGGGCACGCGGGGCCCCTACCTGCACGAAGAAGTAGGTGAGTCCCAGGGGAGGGATAACCACGGCTGCAATCGGCGTGGCCAGCAGGATGATGACGCAGGCGCCCAGCACGTTGAAGAGCGAGCCCATGAACATCTTGATGACCTGCGGCAGGGTGGAGTCGATGGTGTCCATCTCCTTGGAGAAGCGGTTGACCAGGTTCCCGCTGGGTGTCTGCTCGAAGAAGCTCACCGGGCACCGCAGGACGTTGTGCAGCAGGTCGAGGTGGAGGCGGCGGGAAGCGAAGATGCCCCCCACGGAAACTGCCATGGAGTAGCCAAACACGGCCACACCTGCGGGGAGCGAGAGGCCAAAGAGAGCGTGGGCCTGGCTGGAGCCGCCCAGGAAGGCCCACTCAGCCCTAACAACGAGATCTGGGCCATCAGGGGCCCAAGAGCATTCTGGGAGGTCCCAGAGGCTGCTCGTGGTTGCCCATCCCAGCGAAAGAGGCTGCCTTGCCCACTTCCCCTGCAGGGGATGCCTTTAAGAGTGCCAGCTGATGGGCCTCAGACCCAATTCCCAACCACTGAAATACCCCATTCAGAGCAAAAGGCCGCATGGAGCTGGCACAGATACCAGCTTTGGGCCTCCAGCCACCCCAGAGCAGGGCAAGGGCCCCCAGGCCCTACTCGCTGGGCAAACTCTGAAGCACCTGGGGCAAGAAGGGGAGGCGAGGCCAGCGCCCGGCCCATAACAGCCTCCCCTCCATTCTTCCTCTCCAGTCCCTTCCGCCTCATCCTCAACAGACCTTCCCTTTCAAAAGATGGCACAGACCCGGAAACTTTGGGAGTTCTGGGCCAGCCAAGTGCAGGATTCACAGCCGGGGAGAGTCCCTTCCCTCCCTCCCCTGGTGGGCTGCAGGCCAGGAGAAGAGAAAACCCGCCAGGGCCGCACGGGGGGGAGGGGGAGGCAGACCTTGAGAGATCCCCAGGGCGCCATACACCCCCAGGCGCAGGCTGGTGTGCTGCTGCGTCCCGTTGAGGACGGGGTCGTCTGTCCACAGGCTGAGCCAGTAGTTGGAGGCCAGGGAGGCCACGTGGTTGCACAGGAAGAGGAGGATGCTCAGGAAAGAGATGCCCAGCCCGATGGCTCTCATGTACTCCCAGTAGACAGTTGTCTTCACCTGCGACACACAAGGCGGCCATCAGAGGAGCCCAGGAATCTGCTGCCTCCACAAGTGGCCCCCTTTTCTCAGGTCGCAGAAGGCCCCCTGCTGCTCCCGGATCCAGTTCCAGCTCTTCCCCCCCCCTCCGGATGGCCAGGGTGAGAGATGGTCCCAGCTCACACCGCCTCTCCTTCTGGGTCTGGTCTTAACCGGGAAGGCTCCCCCTGGCTGATCAGGGGACAGAGGCAACGGTGCCCGTTCCATAACATCCCGTCCCGGGGGTGGGGGGGGGGGGTTGAGACGGGGCCGAGGGAGTCCAGGCGGGCAGAGGGAGGGCAGCCAGGAATTGTTGCCGCTGGCCAGTTCACAGCCTCCCGGTGGGGAAAGGCAAACGGACACGACCTTGGCGGCCAGGAGTTGAACTTGACACTGGCACCGGGGCTGGGGCCAGCTGGCCAAACTCCAGCCGGGAGCCTTTTCCAGAAGGAAAACAGCCAGTTCAACCCCCAGCCATTTGCTGTGACCTCATTAAGTGTGAAGGGCTGGTGATCAGTAGCTGGCTTTTTTTTTTTTGAAAGGAGAAAACAAGGCCATGTTATTGTTGACATAAATACTGCTAAAGCACTTTATCCCCGAACACAGGAATGCATCTAATCTCTGAACTAATCCCCAAATAAAGGGACTGGCAGCCCTTCCAAGGCCGGCCAGGGATGCCAAGAGGGCCACTGGATCCCTCTCGGGCACATTCACGGAATCTGGAAAGGGATCCTCTCTGCCAAACTGCCTGGATTTTCTGACACTTCCCTCTGCCTCTGGTGGTGCAGCCAGTTCCCTTCCCCCTCCCTTCGGCCAGCCCTCATCTTCCCCACTGAGGGTCTTTTCTGGGCAGAGGCTACCAGGGTCAGCCCCCAACTCCGAAGCCCTCTGCTGCCAGTCAGGGGAGCCAATTTTACTGGGCTAAACAGGAGCAAACTGGGGGACCCCAGGTGGGTGGGTAGTGGCTGGGCCCTTACTTTCCCCGTCTGCGCAGTGTCCGCTTCAGTTAATTTCCAGGCGTTCTTCCCATCCGGTGCCGTCTGCATCTGGGCCGGGGGCTTCTCCGTGTCGCTGCTGTAGGTCGAGGAGAGGCTGAGCTGCCTGCAAGGCCCACATGCCCTGCTTGAACCAGGCTGCTTGGTGCAGTGCCCCCTGCCGATGCCCCACTCCCCCAGCCGCCAAAGACCTCCCACCATGTGGGCACCACTTTGGCTCCGATCCAGGGGCCGGTTGCAAAGGCCTGGGATCTTGGCAGGCAAAGGCAACCGCTGGCAGGGCCCTCCAAAAGAGCAGGAGCCGCTGGGAAGCAGCCCCTGCCCTCAGAGCCTTCCCTGCATTCCTTCTAGCGGGGAAGATCCAGGCTGAGCAGGAATTCCCTCCCTGTGCTGGAAGAGTCTGCCTCCAGGACGGAAAATGGCCCCCTTCCTTTCCCCCCCCCCCATGAGACCCCCTCGGCCAGCAACCGAAGGGCCCCAGGTGGGGTTGAGGCACCTGCTGATGCCAGGAAGGCAGCAAAGGCAGGGAGGGGGAATCCTTCCTGGCCACTCCCTTGCCCACCTCCTCACTTGGACCGAGTTTTCGCTGGCGAGGACCCCATTCTCCAGCAGCTTCTCTTCCTTTGTGACCAGACTGGGTGTCTCTGCGGGAATTAAAGAGAGGCAGACTATCCTCGACTCTGGATAGGGAGGTTTGTTTCTCTGCAGGTAGTTAAGAACAAGGCTATTAATTTCAATCGACTTGCTGAACAGCCGCTAAGAATTTGGGCAATTATTTTTCCCCTAGTAAAGAATACAAACCATCAAAAATGTGTGGATTTTAATAACTTATCTCCACCCTCCTCTGCTCCAAGTGCTTCTTATAAATCCAAAGGAGAAAGGCGGAAAATGAGCAAAGAAGAGGTGAAGGTGGCTTAAGCTGTTCCCGGTTGCCCCTTTTTAGTTATGCTGGCTTGTTTAAGGGGAGCAGAGTCTGCAAAGTGTAATTCAATCTGGCTGCTACACGTAAGAATTAAACAAGCGATTTCCAGAGTTCCCTTCATCCTTTCCACTTCCCACAATCAAGTAATGTTTTATTAGCTTTGAAAACGCCCAATGAAGCAACTCTGTTTTCAGGGTATTAGATGACCCAGCCTTGTTTCTGCAGTGCCAGCTGGCAAGCCCAGAAGCTGTTTGTCCCGCAGAGCAACGATTTGGGCAATAACACCCGAGTAGTCCTGGAGGCTCTGCAGAAACCTGGACTGTCTCTAAACCGAGATACACAAAGGCCGGGGCTGGCTTTGAGGGAGCAGCTCCAGCCCTTGACTGGCACCGAACCAGGCACTTACAATCCTGCCCAAGAATGAGAAGCAACCCAAATTAGGTTTGGGAGCAGCCACACCAGTGGCGTCCCATGAGCCAGTCAGAGCTCTTGGCAAATTCAAGGCTTCAACTCCCAGAAGTCCCCAGTGGACACTTAAGAGGAGCCAAGTCTGAAAACAGCGATTTAGGAAGAAGACAGATTTTTTTTCGACTCAATTTCTAACAACCAGAAGCTGAAAACCCCTCCAGGGCTGGGCGTCTTCCCCTCTTCAGCCTCGGAGGCTGCATGCTTAGGGCCCCCATTCACACCCAACATCGTGCAGCAACCGGCCAATCAGACAAGTCTAAATAACAAATGCCTGGTCAATAATAACTAAAAAAGGGCAGAGACAACAAACACACGAGCAGCACCCACCCACCACCCCGGCAAGCCACAGGAAGCATCCGAGAGACAGGTAGAAGGGTACCTCCAGCTGTCAGCCACCCAAGGGGTTCTGCCCACCAGCAACCTTTGCCCGGGATCTTTCCCATCTCAGCAACCCAAGAGGGCGCTAACAGGGCAAGGAAAGAAGGCTGCCCACGCAACAGTGGCCACATCTACATCCGCCAGGGCCCGCTCCTTGCCTTCGCCAGCCGCGTTGTGATCCACCCTGGCGTACGTGCGGAGGAACTCCGCAAAGGCCCAGTCTTGCTTCAGCAGCTCTTGGTACGACCCCATCTCTGATATCTTGCCCTCGGACAGCACTACGATGGTGTCCATCAGCGGCAGGTAGCTGACCCCGTGCGTCACTAGGATCCGAGTCTGGGCAAGAAGGAAGAGGCCAAGCAGGAGGGTTGGGGGATGGAGGAAACGGCGGGCTTGCCGGGCCGGCTGAAGGCAACCAATGCAGCTTCCTATCAAAGGGCGAGGAGATCGGGGCTGACCCCCCCCCCCACTGCCCTTTGTGTCCCCGGAGGGTGAAGGTTTCCCCCCCAGGCCTACTTTGTGTTTCAGGAGGCCCTTCGGCCCGATGACTTTGTCAAAAATGTGCTTCCCGACATGGGCATCCACGGCCGACAAGGGGTCATCCAGCAGGTAAATGTCCGTGTCGGCATAGACGGCTCGGGCCAGGCTGACCCTCTGCTTCTGACCGCCTGACAGGTTCACCCCCTGCAGAAGAGAGCAGTGCCCTCAGGGCTGGGCAGGAGCCAGAGGCCACGGGGGCCCCACAGAAGAGGGCGTGGGGAGGGGGGAAGGAGAGTCTAAGCTCTGGGGTGGCGCCCATGGAGGCTGCCCCCTCCAGCACCTTCTCGCCAATCTCCGTCTGGTCTCCCGACGGGAAAAGCTCCAAGTCAGGCAGCAGCGCACAGGCCTCGACCACCCGCTGGTAGTGCCTCTCGTTCAGCTCCCGCCCAAAGAGAATGTTCTCCATCAGGGTGGCGTTCTGGATCCAGGCCTGCTGGGGGACGAAAGCCACGGAGCCCTGTGGGAAGAGATGCCCCCCCTTGAATTTCCCTTGCCTGCTGCTGCCACCCTGAGTGCCCACATCTCCCCCCCCCCAGGGGAGGGCGGAGGAAGCAACGCAACAGAAGGATTCCGCTTGCCTGCCCCTCCTCCAGGACTCCCCTGGCTGTAGCCCACCACAGGCGGCGCCCAGGGAAAGGAGGCCCCCTCTACTGGCCAGCCCAGTCCAGGCGGGGGGAGGGATGAGGTGGCCCAAGCATCAGAGAGAGACGCCCCTTCCTCTGCCGGACCCTCCAAGGGCCCCCAAGCCCTCCTGCCCATCTCAGGGACCCCGCCTGCCCCCGCACCCTGAGAGAGATGTGCCCCTCCTGCTTCTCCATTTCTCCCAGAAGAGCTGACAGGAGGGAGGATTTGCCACACCCGACCTGGCCCACCACGGCCACCAGGGAAGAATCCGGG
This sequence comes from Toxicocalamus goodenoughensis, assembly GCA_032468175.1. Taxonomy (NCBI): domain Eukaryota; kingdom Metazoa; phylum Chordata; class Lepidosauria; order Squamata; family Elapidae; genus Toxicocalamus; species Toxicocalamus goodenoughensis. The sequence continues at coordinate 11,739 of JANHFN010008420.1, forward strand.
ATGGCCAAGTTGATGCTGGAAGGAAAGGAATCACCAGTTCAGCCTTGGCCCCCAGAAGGCCAAAATGGGGGGACCTCAGCAATGGCAGGTGCCTGCAGGGCCCGAGAGGCCAAGAGCCACCTCTGGGGCCCAGCTGGACATCCATCAGCCCAAGCAACTAGGGGCAGCGGGTCCCATCCAGGGTCTTACCTGTTCAGCACGGGGGGCTCCGTCCGTGACCAGCTGAAGGAGGCACCTTTCACGCTGATGCTGTTGCTGCCCGCTAGCCAGTGGCAAAAGGAAAAGGACCCTTGAGCAGGACAGAGGTGGCCAAGGGCAGCACCTACCAGAGATGAGGACCCCCCTAGCCCTCCCCAAGGGGTGCTTTTCTGCACTCCCCCCCCCACTGCAGGCCCCACAGCATCCACCAGGCTGAACATCACAAACTGGGAGCCCTGGTGAGGGTGCAGGTGTTGGGGATTCCAATGTGCCCTTCTGAGTTTAATGGGGGGGGAGGGGGTCTGGCAGCTGCTCTCGACACCGAGGGCCCCCTTGGCCGACAAGGCTCCACTCACCGTTCCTGCGGTTGCCTCGGACGACACTGTCGGGATCCAGCTCTTCATGGGACAGGAAGACCCGGAGACGCTTCAGGGACACGCTGGCCTGAGGGCCGACCCCAAGGGGGTGAGAGTGGGCACGTGGCCCCTGGCCCTCCCCAGAGTGCCTGCCTGAAGGGCTGAGGAGACCAGTGGGTGGCTCTGGAGGTCACCCCCTTGGAAGCAGAGCCCACCCAATTCCCAGCTGCCCCCAGCACTGCCCCCAACAGAAGACAGGCCTATCCTGAGTGCTCTGCCCTGGGATTCTGGGGCCAGCAAGGAGGGGCCCCTGAGGGACTGTCCAGAGTCCCTCCTGCAGGGCTCTCTCTCCCCCGGAGACCCTCTGGGCTTGAAGGCTTAAGCCCAAGGAGGACCCAGCCTGCCTGGCTGGTTGAAGCTCCGGCTGAGGCCTGGCCAGACCTGCCCCCCCACTGAGTTCCCCCCCCCCGGATGGCAGAGCAGGAGAGCCTCACCTGCACCATGCTGCTGACGACCATCGGGAGGATGTTGAGGGGGAATCGGAGGATGTTGAAGAGCGCCAGAGACACGAAGGCCTTCTGGGCATCCAGGATGTTCTTCTCCGAAACGGACACATAAACGGCGAAGGTGGACAAAGCAACCTGGGGACAAGCAGGCCAGGCAGAGTCACGCACACACGCCTGGAGGGGCACCTGGCCAGGTGTGCAGCAGGGGGAAGGCGCAACCCCCCAAGGCCGCAGGAGCCAGGAAGCCCCTCAAGGGCCCCCGAGAGACGCACCAGGAACGGGGCGCAGACCCAGGTGAAGGTGCCGATGGCCGCCAGGTAGGCCGACTTCTTGAGCACCTTCAGCTCCTCCTGCCGGATCTGCAGCACTTTCCGCTTGAAGGCCAGCTCCCAGGCGTAGAGCTTCAGCACCCGGATCCCGTTGAGGATCTCGTTCATCAGCTTGATGCGGCTGTCCTTGCTCTTCATGTGAGCCACCTGAAACCAGTCACGCAGGGAGCCCGTCAGACCCCCGCAGTGGCCCAAATCCTGGACTGGCTGCAGCTTTGCAGTCTGGCCCACCATCCTCTGGCCACCTGGGACTCCAACTCCCATCAGCTCCACGCAGTGCCCATTTCCAGCACCTCCAAACAGCCCAGTCGGGGGGGGGGGCGCATTTCATTGGCGTTTAGCGCCTGGGTTGTTCTTGCACTCCAAAGGGGAGTCGAGGGGTCAAAGGCATCATCTCCCAGCTTCTGCCGCTTGAAGGTGAGGCTGGCCGGGGAATCCTGGGAATTGAAGCACCGCCACCTTCAAGGTGCCGAGAACCGTGGCCTGGAGAGGCCAAAGACTGTGGGGAGACAGGCAGTGCCACCTCCTGGGCTGTGGCCAATATGGGGAGAGAGGGCAGCCTCTCCTACGGCCCTTCGAGTGCCCCGACAGAGCCTCCTCCTCCTCCCACCTGATAGGTCTTGGTCTTCATCGCTATCACGGCGTTCACGGGCACCAGGAGCAGCATGACCGCCACGCCAGCCAACACGGAGGGGCCCAGGTTCTGAGGAGACCATTGGAGGCTAGTCAGGCCTTGCGATCCAGAGAGGCCTCCTGGCGGGGAGCGAGCGGTGCCCCCCTCAGGCAGGGAGCTCCTTCCCCCAGGACCCAGGTGTGCTTCCTACCTGCCACAGCAGGTAGAGAGCCAGCATTACTTGGAAGGGGGCCGACCACACCATGTTGATGTACGTGGCCAGGTCCATGAAGCGCTGGGCATCCACCGACATCAGGTTGACGATCTCACCCACCGTGGACGTCTTCCGTGCCGAATTGGTGATGACCAAGGCCTTGGCAGGAGAGACAGCAGACAGGGAGCCCTGAGCATCGAGGGAGTCCCCACACCAAGCATAAGCCCACCACATGGAACATGGAAGCCGGGTGGGAGATTAGAGTTGGAGGCCCCATTAGCTTTCGAAGGCAGCCTGGGGCTTATAATCCCTATGATGGCTACGCCAAATTCCCTTGCTCTTTTGGGGGTGGTGGAATTGGGGCAAATAAGTGACATTTCGTCCTAATTAAGGTTTAGTACATTTTCAAGACAGCTAACGTGAACCATCATTCAGGGCTTGAGTATCGTGGGATTTCCTCAGCTTCATCCCTGGGCCAGCCTAGAGGCGGCCCGACAGAGCCAGGATCACAAGCCAGGCCTTGCTCTGGGGAGGGGCAACCAGTTAGGGACCGATCGAACCCATCATGAGCAGCGGGTGGGCGCAATGCCCACAGAACCTCCCACCAAAGGTCCTCCAACGCTTTGGCAGGTAATGAATTGCCAGATCTGCTCCCAAAAGCCACATCCACGAAGCGCCACCCCTGCCTGAACCAGAGAAGGCGCCTTCCACAGTCAGTGCTGGCAGGGACACAGAGGGAAATGTCCCTCGGCTCTTGGGAGCTCCTGCCCTTCCGGCCTCTGGGCTCCCGAGGCTTCCTGTCCTTCCTTCGGGGGGACAGTGGCTGCAGCTCCCTGTCCCCGTGTCCAGCCAAGGACGGAGGCGCCTCCCCCCCCAAGCAGAAGGCAGCCGCCTCGCCAGGGGGTTGTGCCCGTCGTCCCCGCACCTTTTGGTAGATGGCCCCGATGACAGCCGTCTTGAGCCGCATCCCTGTCACAAAGCAGATGTGGAAGTACTGGTGCAGGACCAGAGTCTGCAGGCTGGCCATGAAGAAGAGGAGGCCAGTGTAGAGGAAGCCCTGCCAGCTGGGGGCGCTCTTGTCATTGACAAAGTTAATGAGCAACCTGGGGAGGAGAAGGTGGAGCTGCTGCAGGAAGGAACCCCAAGCCGGGTTCTGGGACTGGCCGGCCCGAACATCCCCCCACCCGTGGCCAGGAGACCGCAGGGCGCTAGGACGCCCGTAGGACAATAGCAGAGACACTTGCCAGGTTCACAGCAGCAAAGGAAGCCCAACAGAAAACAGCCTGCAATTCAGGACATCAAAGGGCAGAGAAGTTGGTAGCCAGGAGTGGGGGGAGGTCCGGTGGCTGGGCTCAGCCTCTTGACCTCCTAGTGTAAGGCTGCCCCAGGAGGAGCCCCGGCAAGGGAGCAACGGAACAGTCAAGTCACCGCACGGTTGGTGCGTGGGGGGGGGGGCATCCGGCACTCACTTCAAGAGCTCGGGCCCTGTGAACATCATGAGGTCGTGGGAGGCCTTGAAGAGGAAGCTCATCAGGAAGTAGGGGCCGAAGGTCTTGTAGAGCACCCGGAAGAGCGAGGGCTCCCGGCTCCTGGGGGGCAGCCCGAGGATCAGGGCCTCGGCCTCTTCCGCCATGTCCGAGCTGGAGCTGCTCCCTTGGGCCGGCTTCTTGGGTGAGTAGAGCATGGGGCTGGGGAGCCTGCGGAGGCAGAAGGGTGCTGGCACAGAGGCTTCTTCAGGGCCCCTGCCTAAAGAGCTGCTCAGGTCACCCCAACCGGCTATCGGGTGGCGTGTGGTACTCCCCCCCGGGACCAGGACCCCTCCAGCACCACCAGGCTCCTGGCCAGGAGACCATGGCCATGACGAGAGTTGCGTCTCAAGGCACCCTGGAGGCATCAGCCAGGGAAAGCAGCCGCAAGACTCTTTCTGCTGTGGAAGGAGAAGCCCCCCCCCACAACCCCAGTTAGCGCTGGAAGACCCTGGGGGCTGCTGGTCATCGCCGACTCCACTGAAAGGCCCCAAAGCAAATGGCAGGCCGAGGCAGGAGTCACTCCCGCCTCCGTCCCGCCCGCCTCAGCCTCCTCCGTGGAAGGAGGGGCCCTAGAGAGAAGGCCACAAGCAAGGGCGCTGCCGGGCCCTCTGAGGCCCCGCCTGAGGTTTCAAAGCAGAGCCGAGGGCTCCCAGCCACTGTGAGCAACACGCACTTCCTGGCCCAGGTGTACTCCCGGGCCCAGTGGGCAGCCAAGCCAGGCACCACCTCCTCCGACGTGTCTTCCTTGTTCAGAGACCAGAGATCTTTGGCTTCCAGCGGCTGCCGGTACCCGTGAATCATCAGCCTGAGGGGAAGAGGAGGTTTCGGCCTCAGTGTTACACAGAAAGGCTGCAAGCTGGGCACTCTGCCCACCCCCAGCGAGGGCACCAGGCCCCTCTCGGAAAAACGGTATTGTGGCACCACAAAACACCCCACAGGGCCCTCAAAGGGCTAGTCGGCTCAGCCGGGCTTCTTCAGCCTGGTGCCCTTCAGGTCCGTGGGACAACAACCCCCAGAATCCCCAGCCATCATGACCCATGAGGAGGTACAGTCCCCTCTCAGCTGGGAGGTTTCAGCCTGGAGACTCACGAAGCTCATGTCTACAGAAATATCTGTCTTCTTACCCTGAGATCCACCAAAACGTGATCTTGGACAGGAAGGAAGCCCCGGACTCCGGGCAGGGATTCTGGGAGGGGGTGGGGGGCAGAAAAGATTTAGCTGGTTATCGAGGGTTACTGGCTTCTAATGGCCTTCAGACAGCTGGGGGGACAGGGGGGGGGCAAGCACGAAGCAGGGCAGCTATGTCCACATCGCCAGCTCAGCCAAGGGCCAGCCTCCCTCAGAGCCCCTTGAAAGCAGCACCAGTTTTAGGGTTCAACCCCTTCAACAGGATGGAAAAACCTAACTGGGTCCCCTCCTGAAGCAGGAAGTTGGTGATTCCCAACTTGGCTGCATACAAGGAAGAAGGGAACGTGCCTTGGGAGCAAATGCTGCCTGCAATGTGTTTATTGTTAGGGAATCATCCCAGCATAATCCACCTTCAGCCAATTATCCAGCTCCCTCCTGGCTTTACAGGTGTGGCTGGAGCCACTGAGGCCTGAGTGGTCACCAGCTGCACCACACTCTAAAAATAGCCCATAAGTGGGAGCACAATTAGGGGGTTCAAGGCTATAATCCAAGAGACGATGGAACCCTGCTGGCTTTTTGAAGCATTCCTAAGCATTGAAGCATTCGCTCTCCCTAAATACTCCACAATGGGAAGAATAGGAATCTCATTCGTACCCATACAAAACATTATTTGCCCAAAAAGGTACAGAACAACCTTTTGCAAAACAAACAACTAACCCAAACCATAGCCAACAATTGTAGTGCAGACTGGACATTCAAACAACCGAGATTGGACAAACGGTTGCGAATAGATAAAAGTTGTTTACATGCAACTGGGCGGAAGATTAAAAAGAGTTTCGTTAAGCACACACATTACTTAAATACCCAAGTATGACTCATTCAGCCAATTGCTGTGATAACACTTACCGGGCCATGAATGTTTTCAGAAAATAAAGGTGGCCGTTCCGGGAAACAGGACAGAATAAACTGAATTAGCACCAAAGCGAAGTAGATGTAGAAAGTGGTATAGCGAAAGGCGTCTATTTCCGCATCCTGGGAAGGAAAATAAGGATGCCACAGTGACGTTTGTGGAATTGCTCTAGATTGTGAACATCAGCTCCCTTCTTCCTAAGAAGAGAGTTCAGTGTCGTCCAAGAGGAAATTCTGGTTGAATCTGCCCGGGTGCTGAATTAATCGAGGGAACTCACTGCTACGAGATGCACATTGTGCTTGCCTCGTCTCAGAGTCTTTCATTTTGAAAAGCCCCACAGCAGCCTTTGAGTGATCACCATGGAAGGATTCCCCCACCAGCTCTGGCCTCAACCGCCGGCCACAGGGCGGGCAGAGGGGTCTTTCTTCCCAGAGGATGGGCCAGCTCAAAGGGAGGCTTGGGTTAGCCGCATGTGAAACTCCAAGGGGTCAATTTATGGCCTCTAAAGCCACAAGGCCCTGAGCATTCCACCCGCCATTAACCCCAGCCTCACTCATTCAGCTGCCTCTCCAGCTCGCCAAGGATTCTGCCCACAAAAAGCTGGCACTCACCGGGCACAAGGCGTGCATTGTTTTGGATCTGAATAGGATGACCGCGCACAGCAATGCAATCAGCCAGAAAAGGAGCATCACTCCTGAGGACGGGGCCCCTTTGATCCTCTCGTACTGTATCAAAAACGTGGCAAGCAGCTACAGATAGGGAAGTCAAAAGAATAGACTGTTACTGCCTATGGAGGCTCTCCCGGGATCACAGCTGCTCACTTTGCCCTGGAACAGGCCAGATCCAAGATTTGCTTCCCAGCTTCTGTCCTGAGCATCACGGCCGCCGTCTGTGGTTACAAGGGGGAAAGTTTGATGGATAAAAATGCACAAAGCCCAACAATCCCAGTTACTCTCACTCACCATTGTTATGCCCAAAATGGTGGGGCTAATTAAAAAAACTGGAGCTCGCTCAATGTGGCGATTTCTTTCCCAGAAAGAGTAGAAAAGGTCTGTCCAGCAGATAAGCCACAGGAAAAGGCCCAAGGCCTGCAAGACAAGAGAGGCATTTTTCAGGGGACAGAATCCCCCTCCTCCCCAAGCAAGGACATCAAGAGGCCAACAGAACTGCAGGTGAGCGAAGTCTGAAAAACTCGGAAAGGGAAAACCTGCATTCAAATCAATCCTTCCCCGATTCCCCCTGTGCAACACAGTCTCCCAGGAGAGGCCTCTCTCTACAGGTCTCCAAGGGGGGGTGTGGGCCAAAGAAGCTCCTTCCAGCCCCCCCTCCCCCCAGCACTAGGGTTCCCAAGGGAGAAGAGGCTGCAGGGCGGGCGGGCTTTCCAGCTGCAAAGGGCTGGCCCGGCCCAGACTCACCGTTTTGGCTTTGTTGAGGTGAGACATTTGGATGTAGCCCCGGTCATGGCGGCGGAGGTAGGCGAAGTAGATGGGGAAGCCCACCCAGAGGTAAAGGCAGGGAGTCCAGGCAAGGACTGTATTCTGGAAGCAGGGGGTGAAGTCCGGGCGCTTCGTGTACCATGTCAGATTCCAGTCCTGTGGAAAAGCAGAGAGATCAGGCAGGGAAGGGAGGTGAGGCCAGGCTGGCTCCCTGATTTCCCTCTCTCATCTGGAGGACTCCGGTCGGGCATCGCTTTGCCTACCTTTTGGGGAGGGGGTTAATGCATCCTGAAGCAAGCAGCATTTCAATTACGCCCCTCCAGCTGGGAATGCAAATCAGTTGGGCTCCAACCTCAAGGGGAAACTCCTGTGGTAGCCTTGAAGTCTGCCTTGTTCCAGGAGAACCCCAAACCTGCTTGGGGGGTCCTGCCTGGAGGGCCTCTAATTCCCTTTAGCTCCCACCTAGCTTCACTTCCAAAGGAATACCCTGCCTGAACTAGCAAACTGCAGTTCACCCAATGCCTGGGTAATGCCACAGGTGCAAATCCTGCAGGGCCACCTCTTTCAGAGGGCCAGGTGGCGTCTCCCCCCCTCGCTACTCCACAGGAAGGGAAGGAAAAAGCTTGGGGGGAGGAGAAGGGGAGGGAGAATGCTTCCTTGTTGCCTCCTTCCTTTTCTTTGCAGCAATCCCAAAAATGTGGTAAGAAGATTAGCTCAGTTCTTTCTCTCAGTGGCCTCTCCAGAACCCCAGCAGAGAGATTATTAATGGCTATTTTAATTGTGAAAAAAAGATCCCACCAATTTAGGAACTGGCCAAGGGAAGGGGGGAGGCTGTCAAGGAAGCCTTATGAAAACCTCCCTCCGCCACACCCCAACCTTTTCCCCTGATCCCCCCCCCATTAGTTTCTGCAAGAAATGTTCAAAAATGTTTCTGGGTCAATACATGGCTGCTCTGCGCATCATGTCTGGAACCGCCCAGCAACCAAGTCAAGCGGTGGGCAAGGGGCCAAAATTGGACCAATGTTTGGGGGAAAGCCCTGGGCCATCCTGGGGGCCTTGCGTGACTCTTCATGCCAAGACTGAGGCTGGTAGGAGGGCTGGCCAAAATGTCCTCAAATGAAAGGTAGGCAAGCCAGAGAAGGGCGGAAGAGGAATGCCAAGGAACCTCGGCCCCCCTGGGTTCTGCGCACAGGGTGAAGGGAAGCAGCGGCCTGCAAGGTCTCCTTTCTGGGAGCTCGGAGGAATCGACCATAACAAGGAGAAAGTGCCTCATGTTGGCCAGCTTTTCGGGGATGACCTGAGGTGACTCGCTTAGCTTAGCAAAGCCTTTTGCACTCAGCTGCTCCTCACCCTACCCGGCTCCTGCTTCCATGTTTAGGCCAAGATGACTCAGGAGGCAACTGGGCCACTCCCTCCCCCCACCCGGCCCAGAGCACCCACAGGAACTCCAGCAGCTTTCATGCCCCAACCTACAAACCCACAGCACAGCACGTTTCTCCCCCAGTGACAAAGCCGGGACCTGGCAGCACCTTTTAAGCGCCAACAGCTCCGCAGCTCTTCTGCGGGTCCCTCCCCCACTGAATAAGCGGAGAGCAACACCAGAGCTGCCCAGGACAAGCAAGGAAATCAAATCCTGCTGACTGCAGGGCCAAATGGGCTCTGACCACCTGTGCCAACTCAGTTTCATTTGCAAATGCCTCTGAACTAAAGCCCCAAACAACCCAGGCCCACAGACTGGCTGTTTGGCCTGAAACCGTTTTGCCTAAAATGCAGTAAACAAAAGTTGGTGGTGCTGTAATTCAACTCTGGTGAGCCAGAGCTACGATTTATTGTATTGTATTTTGCAGACAAAACAAATTTAGCTGTGAAAAACAGGCAGCGTCTGGCTAAACTTTTAAAGCAGCAACAGATCTATGGGAAGCCCTTTCCCATATAGACAATGTGAGATTTTGTGCCGTTGAATAATACACACGCCTACAAGTTGAGGACAGTTGATATTTCTGGATCAGTGATTATTTGACAACCAAGATCCTGTTTCTCTACCGCTTATTTTTAATACTGGGAGTTCACCTGCCACTCTGAAAGCTGCCTGCCCTGCCAAGATTTCTCAGAATTTGGGCCTCAGAATGTGGCTGTTGTTCATTTTTTACACTGCAAAGCCAAGATTCTGCCATTGTTGGCACTCTTCAGAAGCACGAAAGTATTTGCCTGAATGCTTAAAAAATGACACCGTTTTTCCAAGCGAGTCAGAAGGCAGGAAGCTCAATCATTAGGGTGAGGCGAAGCAAACCAAAACACTTGAAAACCTATTTTGCCTAGAAACCAATACCACATTATGATCCCAGATTTCCACAAGGACTTAGCCTGCAGTATACAACCTTCAACAGGCTATGAAAGAGAATTCTGTTCTGTCCCACAGCTGATAACTGACTTTATTCAGAAAAGAGTAAAGTGGGTGCAGCCTGGCTCTCCTGGCTGGGGCCCGTCCCACTCCCAGGAAAGCCACTTTGGCCAAGAAGGATCCTTCCTCACTCAGACGGGGATCTGGGATCACAGGAAGACTGACCCCTCGGGCAGCATTTCCCATCTGAAAACCTCCAAGGCTGCAAAGGCTTTTAACCCAGATCCCTCAAGCCATCCGGTCACATCTTGGGCCAAGCCTGGCCATGGGGGAGACTTGTTGAAGGTGATTGCTGGCTTTTGTTCCCGTTAACTCTCCTGCCATAAACAAACAGTGGGCACAATTCCCTGGCAACCATCTGCTCTCCCACTTCAAGCAGAGGGAATCCTTGCAGGTTGAGGCCTGTGGCTAGATGTGCCACATTCAACGCCCACAGCAACGGCTAACGGATGGGGTGGGGAAGCTGGGCATTGGGAGAACCAGCAGGGTGGCTGGCAAGACACAACAGGTTTGCTGGAGGGGGAAATATGCAGCAGTGCATTCTCTGAAGGTGAACACCGAGCAACTGGACACCCAAACTTATATTGATCGCATGGCTGCCTGCAAACCAAATAGTTGCCACCAGTCCTGGCCAGCTTAAAGGCCAACGTGCTGGGAAGCCAAGGAAAGCGCCAGCCCCACGGGTGCCTGGGAAGGGATGAGAGGAGCCGCCCTGGAGTGTGGAGCCCCTGCGTTGCCTGCAGGAGGGTCCAGGCCTGGTGCCTGCACCTGGGCTAGAGGGCACCTAAGAAGCAGCAGGGAGAACCCCCTTTCAGCCCCAGGCTCAGCGTGCCAAGCTCTAGCTTCATCACAAGCAGCACCCTAGGTGCCTTTCCGGCCGAGACCAGGACACCGAGGCCGGCCGAGAAAGGCGCCGCTGGGAAAGACTCCCCCTGGCAAAGCGGCCCTTGGAACCCGAGTGGTGCCCGGAAGTGGTTTTTCCGGCTCCTGCCGCGGCCTCGGGTGTCCGCCCGTCACGCCCGCGCTCAGCTCACCCGCGCAACCTCCCCAGGTGACACTCGCCTGCCAAGTTCACGCGCGCCGAAGCGAAGCTCTGGAGCCCGAGCGCTGCCCCGTTGGCCGAGGCCAGACCAGGGCGCGGCGGCCGATCCTGCCCGGGCCTCTGAGGATGGCGGGGCCGCCTCCCCTGCGCCCTTTCCGCCCGAAGCAAAACAAGAGCCCGCGTAGCGCCAGCCGCTGCAGCGCGACTCCCGCGAGCCGGCGGCTCCCGGCGATGGCCACGCGGTAGCCGGCCGGCTCGCGGGATCTCGCAACGCGGCCCGCTCTCCGCCCCGCTCCAGGCGGCGCATCCCGCCTCGCGGCCGGAGCCCGGCAGAACCCCCGCCCGGGACTCTTACCCAGAAGGGCCCGTCGCAGAGCCAACGGGCGCCCATGGAGCCGCTGCCCGGGAGGTGGAGACGGAGGCGGCGGCGGGGGGGCAGGCGTGGCTCCGCACAGCCGGCAGCGCAGCAGATAGTCGGCGGAGGCAGGAAGGGGGCGGGGCGGCGGCGCCGGGGGGCGGGCGCTACCTGGGCGCGGCGGCCGCGGAGGGCCGGGGTGGGATGCC
>JANHFN010008421.1:7418-17530 GCA_032468175.1 Toxicocalamus goodenoughensis
CCGGGTGCCACCAGCATCAGGCCAAGGGGCGTGGCCAGGAAAGTAGTGCTTTGGGTACGTGCACCTTGGGGCTGGGTAGGTGCCCACCTCCCCTGGCTGGACAGCCAGCGTTCCTGGCCTAGGGTAAGTCATGCGGAAGCCGGACAGGGGCTCCTTTCTGGTGAGTGTCCCCCTCCTTCCGAGGGGCTCCTCAGAGCTGCAGGGAGGGGCGGGGAAAATGTTTCCTGTCCTGGGCAGGAGAAAGGAAGGGGCTGCCTCACAAGGGCCCCCTAGTTGCTTCCCCACTGAATAGCTGGCTGTCAGCACAAGACCGGCATGGGCTTCTGAAGGGCTGTGGGTGGTGGGGCTGCTTGGCTCTGGCTTCAGCTGTGCTGCAGGTGCCCTTGGGCTGTTCTTCCCCAGAGGTTGTCTGTTTATAAGAGAGGGATGGGAAACGTGGCACCTGCCAGGGCCATCCTTGCTGCTGCTGCTGCCCGTCCTGTGCCAACCAGCCAAACCTGTCGGGGGGGTGGGCATGTTGGGCTTTCTTCCAGAGCCGGTTTCCAGGATGCGCCCTCCCCCTTTTTCCTGCCCAGAGCCCAGGAGCCCTGAGGAGCTCTGCATGATGGGAGGCAGCGAGGCTCCTGCACCAGCCAGTTTCTGCTCCCCATCGTGGTTTGGGAACTGGTGGCTTTTTCAGCGGAGGGAACAGGCTTCGTCAGCTGGTACAAATGGGAATGTGGTGTCTTGACAGTGTAGATAAAAAGGTGCCTCCGTGGAGGGCATTTCCACCCTGTAATATAACAAAAGCAACATCTTTGTGGTAGTCATCCCCCACCCCCGCCCCATCCCTGCTGCTCTGGCATCTCTCTACCTCCTAAGGTCTTCCAAGCAGGATCTTCCCCACTGCTGGATCCAGTTTACTTGGGGACTGCTCTGGGGGTGTAGGGGGTGTTTGTGTGTGGGTAAAGAAGGCTCTGCTCCTGGGCCCCTTCATTCTGTTTCTGAAATTATCTCAAAAGAAAACAGAGGGAGACATTCAAGACATTGGAACTCATTGCTGTGAAGAAAATAAGAAGTTGTTATCTATACATCCTACATGCTTTTTCTCCAAGAACCATAGGAAGCAAATATGGTGGTCCTGTTTTGCTCTATGACAACCCTGCGAGGTGGGGTCATCAGCCAATGAGCTCCATACCCTTCCAAGTTTATTTTCCCTTCAGGTTCCTGACCTGCTTGGCCTCTGCTGGGGACATGGTGCCATTTTCTTTCGTGGGAAGCTCACTTAGGTGGGACGACAGGTGCTCCTCCTCCACTCCAGGGTTGCTCTTCTGTATCAGGCCGGCTGTTCCCATGCTTGCAAGGAGCCGCGAGACACTTCCTCTCTTTTCCCAAAAGTTCCACTCCTCGGCCCAGAATTCTCTGGATCTGGGGCAGACTCCCTCCCCCTCATCCTCCCCCCTTCACTGTGTCTGCAGAACAAGTCCTGGAAGAAGCTGAAGGGGCTGGTGCAGTGGTCGCCCTGCCTGGTCTCCTTCCAGAAGCGCTACCCCTGGGTTCAGCTCGCTGGCCATGCAGGTAAAGAGCGGCTCTTGCACTGGGAGGAGGAAGCGCAGGGGGCACCCTCCATAGGGGGTGAGGCCCCAGCAGGATGCCTGCTGAGCTTTTCCTCCAACCCCTCCATCCTCCTCAGGAAACTTCAAGGCCGGGGATCTGGGCCACGTCTTGAAGAGGCACTGCTCCAACGAGCAGCAGTGCCTGGAGCACCTGGGAGGCGATGCGCTGCAGCCTTATGTCCCAACCTATTATGGGATGGTGGAGCATGATGGGGAGCCCTACATCCGGATGGAGGACCTGCTGTGTGGCTTCGAGAACCCTTCCATCATGGATTGCAAGATGGGTGTCAGGTGAGCCATCCTTTGCTCCCTGTTGGGGGACTCGACTCGCCCTTGGCCGGGGGTATGGGGTGGGTAGTGGGCAGCCTCTTTGCATCTTCCAGAGGCTTTCCCCACAAACGCCTCCAAGGGTCCCGTCTTCTCCCTGGCCTGTGCAGGACATACCTGGAGGAAGAGCTGGAGAAGGCGAGGCAGCAGCCTTGCCTCCGCCATGACATGTATGACAAGATGATGGCAGTGGACCCTTCTGCTCCCACGCCGGAGGAACATGCCCAGCATGGCGTGCTGAAGCCCCGCTACATGCAGTGGAGGGAGTCGCTCAGCTCCACCAGCTCACTCGGGTTCCGCATTGAGGGCGTCAAGGTGAGTGGGGGCTTCTCATTAGGAAGCTAAGCGCTCCTGCTTGGCTGCCCGGGAAGCCCAGCGTTGGTTGGGGAGGGGACGTTCCCCCTGCCAAGCTCAGCTGCCCGCTGGATCTTGGCAGCTCTCTTGCCCCATCTCCCTGCCATCTGATACTCTGTTTGGGAAAAGACCCGAGGGGATCCCTGCCAGAACCAAGCATGCCTTGTGCCCTGGGAAAGGAGGCTTGGGCTGGCTCCCCCTGGGACACAAGCAGCAGGGAGGAAACCCCCAGACCAGCGAGATTCTGCTCCTAGAGCAGTCTCCACAGGGCTTCCTCCTTCCTGTGGAGTCTGTTTTCTAACCTAGGTAAAGACTGACTAGGCTCTTCCTCCCACACTCCTCCATACCCCCAGACAGCCAGTGGCGCCTGCAGCACCAGCTTTAAGAAGACCCGGCAACCTGAGCAGCTCGTGGAGGCCTTCTGGGACTTCCTGGACAAGGACAAACACCTTCTGGTGAGCATCAGTTTCTGCCCAGGGGAAGACAGGGCTTGGGTGGGAGGGCCCTTGACAAATGCTGCCTTTTCCTGTCCTTCAACCCCACCTGGGAATCTGCTGCAGGTTTACCCCACCTGATGGTGGCTTTGTGGACCCAGCAACAGAGCCTCACTGGAGTTGAATTGGATGCAGTAGCTTTGTTGCTTTGGCACATGAAGCTCCAGGCTGAGTTAGGGGCCTCCATTAATAATCCAAGCCTCTTCACATACAGGGGAGTCAGTGGGAAGACCCCTGGCCCAGCTTGTAGCTGTTCCCTTCCCCAAGGCCATTCCTTTCTCCATAGAGCAGTTACCTGGAGCAGCTGCAGGAGGTGAGAGTGGCATTGGATCAGTCCGAGTTCTTCAAGGCACATGAGGTGCGCTTTTGCCTTTCTTTGGGGAGAACCTTCCAGAATGGCAGCCTTGTCCCATTATCTGGGTGCCTTTTCTGGCTAGGGTGGCCCATTAGGATTAACAAGCAGTGGCATCCTTCTGGTTTGAAACTTTGGGCTGGCTTAGTAAACCCTGTTTAGATGCTCCTTGGACCAACTCTGCTAAGACACTTTCTGGCATCTTCCTGCCAACCAGATGGGCATCTGTCTGGCACCTTCATGGCCCTGAGTTCTCTCTCTCTGCTTCCAGGTGGTAGGCAGCTCTCTCCTTTTTGTGCATGACAAAACGGGGCTTGCCAGAGTCTGCATGATTGACTTTGGCAAGACGGTGCCGCTGCCTGACAAACAGACCCTGACCCACCGGCTGCCTTGGGTGGAAGGCAACCGTGAAGATGGATACTTGTGGGGCTTGGAAAACCTCATGGCAATCATGCGAAACATGCTGGAAAAACCAGACCACGCCCTGGACATAAGCCCCATGTAACAAGAGGAACAGTGTGCTGCCAGCTTAGTCAAACTGACTGTTTCAGTCAGATATCCTAAGAAAGGGACTAGACTGCAGCTATCCAGAGAACTGGCAGCATTCTGAATGCCCAGCGGTCAATCTTTGGGGAAGTGTGGAAGGCCAGATGCCTCCAGGACAGCTGGGGTCCTGAGGTATCCCTTAGAAGCTGCAATCCCATGTACAGAGAATGCCGTTACTCTGAGAAGGCAGCAGAGCTGCAATTTTTGAACGGGCAGAAGGAACAGACTGAAGAGTACCAATGTCAACATTTCTTCTTAAAAGAGGGGGCGCTTCTCAAGCACCTTATCAATCAAATCAGCTAGATGCAAGGACCCCAGAAGGAGCCACTCTTCTCCACATGAGCAGCGTATAGAAATATTGAGTTTTATGGTGCAAAGCCCTCCTGGGCACCCTCCCATGCTTGAAAAAGCAACTTGGCTGGAAACCTCCATGCCACGCACTGCATGTGAACATGTATAGAAACATCATAATGGAAATTGTTCCTTTTCCCTTTCCTGATTGGGGGTGGGGTGGGGTGGGGTGTAAGTTTGATTAAATACATAAATACGTTCAAGCGATCCACGGCTGGCACTCTAGGTCAGAGTTTCCGGGTGGGCAGCCTGGAGTGGGAGAGGCATGTGCACATGCGCAAGTGCTTGCGATGCTCACACGAGTGGGGCTGCAGGCACGCACAGGGAACGCTGGTCCTCCTGCCCGGTGGCGATTAGGCCACTGTCTGGTAGTGGGCTACGGCCCACAGGCTAGGGACCCCTGCTCTCGGTAAACCAGCTTAGGTGAGCCTAGGGAAGTAATCCAAGAAAAATCTAGAAAGACCATCTCAAATTCAAAGTGACCTTTGACTTGCTGGCTCCTGGGAGGAGGGTGCTTCAAAGCATCCCCATGACGTCATTTCTAGCAGTCGCTTGGCACAGAACAAGGAAGGAGAGGCTGTTTTAAAAGTCAGGCGGAAGGGAAAATCTGGGCCAGCAGTAAAGAGGGAGGGAGCTACATCAGCTAAGAGGGAATGCAGCCAGCGAGGACCCAAAGTGCCATGCAGAGTTGTGCTCCTTTATTAACAGCAGCAGCAGCAGAGGGGCAAAAAGGCTTGTGGTCACTTGACTTTCACACCAGCATTTCTATTCCCTCCTGCTTACAATTGCAAAGTTGGGCTCGTTACTAATCAGAACAGCTGTTCTAGTTTCTGGAGGCAAAAAGCCCTCTGCAGAGATGAAATGTAAGCCACCCAAAAGTCTTACTTCCTCCGTTCTTCCTTCTACTGAAACACAAAGTTCTAATGCCAGGTTGGTTAGCATAAATGGGCTTCAAGTATAAGCTTGTCTTTCCCCATCCATGTCCAGGTGTCCTGGAGCTCTGCGATGGGGGGAACCTCTTTTCCTTGCCTGCTAATGTCCCTCTCTCAAGGCACTGCTAGATGTGGGCAGTTCCCATGCATTTCCCTAAGTCCCTTTAACAGCCCAGCGGCGAAGCCAGGTGCAGCCTTCTTTCAGCGCAGACTTGGTGCCACCAGAGCACCCTCATGGCCTTGGCTGCAGCAGCACTGCTTGTCCACACAGTCCCTCTCGTAGCCCCCCTGCAGGCACAATATACACTTTTCCATCAGCCGCCCGCCTGGGACTGAAGCCCGTTAGCTGAGCATTGCTCTGCTGTATCTGAGCATAACTCCACAGCTGGTAGCGGCAACTCTTGCCCTGCTTGGACAGCAAGTAGGTCTCAGTGACGGCCTCCAAAGGGACAGCTGAAGCCGTGTGGCTGGCATGGAAGAGCCCCGGGATGTCCTTGTCTTCCTGGCAGGCAGGCAGGTGGGAATCACTCTTCAGACCAAGCAGAGCTCCTGTGAAAGAAATAAGATGGGGGGAGGGGGAGATTTCTGGGCCCTCAATGGAACGGCTGAATGGGGAGGGAAGAGGGGGTTATCTTTATAGTGCCCATGCAGGCCAGTCCTGATGCTGAAATTTAACCCCATCCCTGGTCAAATCTGTCCTTCCCAACCGACCTCCCTTCCACAACACAGATGCCTTAGAATCTCTGCCCCACCCCCCAACTTGGTCATCTGTCACTTGTGCTGGGACTAAGATTCCCAGAATCCCCATCCAGGGACATAGGCGGGCCATGCCATTCTGCCAGGTTTCTCCCCCAAAGCAAAACACAAGCCTTCTCTCTGGGATACTCAGAGATGAACCACAACCCACAATTCCGGCGTGGTAACAGCACCCCCTTGTGGACAGCTAGCCAGCAGAGCATACCAGAGGCCACAGCCCAATGAGCCTTGTAGCCATTCCGGAGGCAGGGCTCATGGTTGTAGTCCTCATCATAGCTGCGATAGGCATTAAGGTCCGGCTTGGCTCAAGAGAAAGCTCCCCTGTGGCACTGGCTGCCTTTGGGGAAAACACCCCTTCCCCCGCTAGCAAGTGGCCAACTGAAAGTCTCTGCTTTCTCAGTAAAAAGTTTCAAACTTCAGAGAAATCTTGAAGGAAATGGAAAGGAAACGCTTCCCTAGAGAAGGATACGGTATTAGCACAGGGAAGCCAGCACTGAGATGTTGAAGAATCCTGTCGTGGTTCTGTCCTTGCAGGCCTCCAGAGAGCAGCTCTGTTTCACAGGGGAAGACCTCCTCCGCCAGGTTGGCCATGTCAGTGGCTTGGGGGGGAGGTGACAAAGGGAATGCTGGGGCCGTGACAAAGGAGTCCCTAACCCAACTCCCCTCTCTAAAGCCCAGACAGATTTGCCCGTTTGTGCTTCTCAGCTACTGACCTGAGAACATTTCTCCTTGTGCCGTGTAGCCTCTCGCAAGAGCCACCTGCCTAATTCTCTCCAGGGGAACCTCAGATGGCAGGCAGAGGTGAGCGCCGGCCATCCAAAGGGCCACCAAACCACACCTGCAGGAGGAAGAAAGCCCGAGGCTCTGGGCTGCACAAAGTCCGGCCTCCTGTAATCTTCAGCCCGAGGGGGAGAGGCCAGTTACCGAGGCCGGGCTCGCCTGTTGTCCGAGGGAAGCCATCCCAGATCCGCCACTCTCTATATGCCCGCAGGTTCAGACCGCCCCAAAGGTGGAGACGGGCCAAAGGCCCCAGCTCCTCAGGCTCCCTTGGGAGGCGCTCCCCCCTCCCGGGCGATACTCACTGCGGGCCCTCCTGGATGAGGGACGGGACCGGGCGGAGGAACAGCAGCCACGTCAGATGCCGGCTGAACCTGCAACAGAGCGGGGAGGCAGCCTCAGAGCCCCGCCGAGCGCCAGCGGCCCTTCCCGCTCTCGCCGTCCCCGAAGCATCGGTCTCAAGGGCGGTCGCGCTCGGGAGGCCAGGTCCGGCCTTACCGGGACTTCTGCCGCAGCAGGAGCTCTCTCACGCCGTCGCGGTCCCCGAGGCCGCCCGCCTCATGCGCCGTCGCTAGGAGGAGCGCGGCGCCCCGCGGAGGAGGGGGCGGGGGCGGGGGCGCGGGGGGGCTTTTCGCCGCCAAACTCTGCACGGCCTCCGCCATGCCGCCGCAAACCTAGCGGGTCAAAGGTCACGAGCCTTTGGCCGAATCTCCATTGGTTAGTCAGGCGGCACTCGGATTCCGTCATCCATTCGCGTCAGTGAGGATTTTCCAGCGTGTGGCGCGCCAATCTTGGACCGACTTGTAATCAACCAATCGAACATTGCGGCTGGGATGATGGGCAGACTATATCCCGAAAGAGGGCTTTCTAACCCGGACCCATTTGGGGCGGGAGTAAAGGTAAGGCACGCTGGCCATTGGAGGTTGGCGAGGCAGGAGGAAGTCATCATCTCCCAGCGGTGATTGGCTAACGGTCGTCCAATAGTGGAGGACGCGAGGAAGGATCGGCGGGAGCGCTTGTGGGCGACCTGACGCGGCTTGCGCAGGATCGGTGAGGGATCGGGCGAGCGAGGCGCCATCCACGCGTGGGGTGGCGCTGGGGGCGAGGCGCTGGGGGTGAGGCGCTGGGCGCGCCTTTCCGTCGGGGGCAGCGGCGCGGACCGGACTCTTCGTTGTTCCGGACCCTCCCGAAGCCGGAGAGGCCAAGGACGCGCGTGAGCCCGAGCATCCGGGGTAGCAGCCGTCGCAGCTCGAACGGAATTCGAAGGGAGAAGTGGAGGGGAGGGGGGGAAGTGGCAGTCGCGTTTTCTTGGAAGAAAAATAGATCCCGGGTAGATCGTACCCAATACGCGACAACATTTAGTGCGCTCCAAAGAGAAGGCGGGCGTTTTCCTTGTATTCTGCGCGGCCCCTCCCATCAAGGCAAGCTGGTGGCCTCCCATCCACTTCATGCTTTACCGAGTGGTCTCCTTTCCACTCCCAGCTACGCAGTCTCAGTCACGGGGATCCTCAGTCCTCTTCTGTGGCGTTTCAGAGGGCTGGTGGCCATTTCCTTGCGGCTGGCTGAGTGTTGCAGTTGAACTCCCTCCTAATTAAGGTTTCTCTCTCGCTTTTATCTTTTAATGCAAGGATTAATTACTTTGTTTGGTTGAATCTTTCCATTCCCCACCAGCCTCAGCTTTGCAATTGCCATGGCAGTCCCAGAAGCCCGGTCCAACCACACCATCTACATCAACAATCTCAACGAGAAAATCAAGAAAGATGGTGAGTCGGGGATGCTACTTCAGGGTTAATACGGTGTATCTTTAGGGGTGGGCATTTTGCCTTAGAAGGGGTGCAGTTCCCACATTGGTGATCTATTTTGGGTTCCCAGATTCTTCTGGAAAGGAAGAAGCATATTTGGAGCAGGTGATCACAGCACCTGTACTTTGTGTGCAAATTTGCTTATTCTTTTCCTGGTATTTATGGAAGGACAATAACTGTCCCAAACCTCAGTTGAAGAATGTTAAAAACACAGTAACCAATTTGTGTTTTGACTGGAGGAAATACAGCTGCACAGCATAGAGCGAAAGTTTAAAATGTTCCTTTTTTCCCCACAGAGCTCAAGAAGTCTCTCTATGCCATTTTCTCCCAGTTTGGGCAGATCCTCGATATTCTGGTGTCCCGCAACCTGAAAATGAGAGGCCAGGCCTTTGTCATTTTCAAAGAGATATGCAGCTCCACCAATGCCTTACGGTCCATGCAGGGCTTCCCTTTTTACGACAAGCCCATGGTGAGTCACTACTGTTCTTGGCTCCAGGAGGAAGGGAAGACAGGTGGCTCTCCTGGGAAAGGAGAGAGAATTGCAGTCGGCCAAGGAACTCCCATGTGGCTTCACCAAGATGGCCTTTTCTGCCATTGTGACCCAGGGAAGCGCGGGAGTTTGCTGGCCAGGTGTCAGGTAACTCGGTGCTTCTTTTCCATACCCAGAGGATCCAGTATGCCAAGGCAGATTCTGACATCATAGCCAAGATGAAGGGCACTTTTGTGGAGCGGGACCGCAAAAGAGAGAAGCGAAAGCCCAAAGGCCAGGAGGTGCAAGCAGCTAAGAAGCAGATGCCAGGAGCAGCTGGCCCAGTTGCCCCCTCTGTCCAAGGCACCGTGCCGGTGAGTGCCTGCCTCCGGGCACTTTGGGGCCAGCTGGTTCTGAGGAAACAACTCTGCTTTCCTTCAGGATGCTCTTCTCCAAGGTGGAACCCAGGCCCTGGCAGATGGTGGGGATGGTTTCACCTTTAATGAAAGCAGGAAAAATTATGACCTTTTTCCTTTCCTGGCCTCGTCTTGGGATTCAGGGCTCTTTGGGAGCTTCATGCTGGCTTTCAAATGGCAGCCACAAGAGAAAGGTGTCTCTGCTTTTTGGAGAGCCCTGTGGCCCAGCGTGAACCTCTTCCCTTGCTTTCTCCTCAGGGCATGCCCCCCATGAACCAGGCCCCCTGTGTGATGCACCACATGCCAGGGCAGCCCCCTTACATGCCACCTCCAGGCATGATGCCACCACCTGGCATGGCACCAGGCTCAATTCCCCCAGGGGCGATGCCACCACAACAGATGCTGCCAGGACAGATGGCCACAGCACAGCAGGTGAGTGACCCAGGGCCAGCTGGTTAATCGAGTAGAACCCACTTGGGGGTCTGTGTCTTACTCCTGGTCTAGTAAGCGGGTCCGAGGGCTGCCCCTTCCTTCCTGGGCCTTAAGCGATCCGAACGGTGAGATGTTTTTGTTCTCTGCAGCTGTCGGAGAATCCACCTAACCACATCCTGTTCCTCACCAATCTTCCTGAGGAGACGAATGAGTTGATGCTGTCCATGCTCTTCAATCAGTAAGTCCCGCTCGTTGGTGGGGCTTTGGGGGAGGGTGACCGGGCAGGGCTGGCAGTGAAGGGCTGTCTGGGGTGGAAGGTTGGACTTCCCTCTGTGGTCTGCGCACCAGCCTTTCCTATCCTGATGCCGCCCGCAAGAGCCCCTCTCCGTGCAAGAATCCCCCTTTTTTTTTTTTTAATAAATTTTTTATTGATTTTACAAAGACAAACAACACAAATATAAAAAACATCTTTATTTTCTGAAAGCAGCTTGGATCCGATTTCCCCTTTT
>JANHFN010008422.1:18807-33799 GCA_032468175.1 Toxicocalamus goodenoughensis
GGATTCAATTGTTTTTACTACCGGTGGTGTGGGTGTGGCTGGGTGGGCATGTGACTGGGTTGGTGTGGCTGGGTAGGCGTATGACTGGGTGGGCATGGCCAACTCAACATCACTCACATTGAGGAGCACCTTGCCTCATCCCGCTTGCCTCGCCCTGCTTGCCTGGTCTCCTGAGCTCTCCTGGTCTTTGTCTAATAATTTGTCTACAACTACAGTGGTTGATTATCTAATGCCTGCCTGTCCTTCTGGATCTGGAACTTCCACAGATTCTTATCTCTATTATTCTCCATAATTTTCTGTGGAAACTTATTGGTGGCTGGCTGGAGAATTCTGGGAGTTAAAGTTCATACATCTTTCAGCTGAGAGACACAAATCTACCCCTTGGGTTCTGTCTAGTGTGGTAAATCTGTACTTCTATGGATCTGGTGCTTGTGCTGTTATGATCAGTGATCAGTGCTGCCTTTTATATACACACCACTTCAGGAATAATTATAAAGATGATGATGACTCACTCATTTCTTTACTAGTAGTAGAAACAAAATAAGCAGCCATAAATGTCACCTAAAGTTGCCCTAAATACCAATCATTAGATTAGAAATACCAGCAAGCTGGAGTTACAAAACATGCAGGGTGCCAGAGCACCTTGAGGAATTAAAGTAGTTAAAATGCAATGATAATTATCAGCAGCCAACTTTTGCTCATAAAGTGAAACCCTTTAGCAGAGAGGTCATTTAAAATCTCCAAAAAGAGAATACCCAGGAGAAGCAATCCTTAGATCCATTTGCACCACTTAAAGATACCAGCTGGTCTCACCTTACAAGATATTCTAAGGAAATCTTCCAGATTTAAGGAATGATCACATGCCCCCCAGAAAGGCAGTTAAAATCAGTGCCAAGCTTGCATCCTGCCTCTTGGAAGTACACCCCAAAAGAACAGTGCCAGAACCACTAAAACAGGGGAAAAGACCCCCTTCCCAGATAGAAAAAGAAACCATGAGGCAGGAAAAATTTCAACACAATACAAATAATTAAATCACAACAATTTAAATCCTTTTAAAACTAAAACACTAAAACTAAATACTCATTTCCAAAGCTCACATCCCATGCAAGCTCAAGTGTAAACACTTGAGATAAGCCTAACAACAAAGAAAGCAATTGGGAGGGCAGAGCTGATGTTGCACTGACACAAAGGACTTCTTTGGAGCTCCCCGGGGATCTGTTGATATCCTGACAGCTGGTGATCCATTCTGGACCTAAATTACCTCAGAATGGCATTAATTAAGAAGGGGATGCTCTATCAATCTCAGGGAGGGGTGGAGCCAGGGGAAGCCGGCTGCCAGAGAGTGCTGCAGCAGCTCCTCTTGGTTTTATTTTATTTTATCAATTTTTAGTACTCCCGCTGGATCCTTTTTATTTAAATAATATTTTCCAGAGAAGATAACAGCACAGACCACAACACAGACAAAAGTTTTTGTTTTGCTGAGAACTAACAAGGCATGGGGAAAAGAAAGAAGCGCCATGGCACTAGCCCAGGATCTCTCCCACCAGTGAAGTCTGCAAAACAACCAAGAATTTGGGAGCACTTTGCTGGCAAGAGTAAGTAAAACTAACCCCCTCTCAATTTCCATCTTGAGAAGTTAGAACAGGACCTGCAAAGGGATCTGACAAAACAGCAGATATTAGACTTTTCTGATCTAGTGGGGGAGGAGCAAAATGACTGCCAGATTTTTTTCCACAAACAACTAAGTCAGTTACAGCTGTTATGGAGACTGTGATAAAGACTAAAAAGATTAACAATAATCTAACTCAAAGTGAGGAGACCTTACCCTGGGAGAATACAACAGAGTTTTTGGCAAAATAATGCCTTCTCACAGCACAAACATTTGTCTCAATATTTGAACAATTAATAACCATCAAACACAATGTAGAGACATTAAGAAAAGATATCACTGTCTTTATGCAAGCACAGCATTGGGCTACAGACCCCACCACCAACGTGCTTACAGCAGACTTGGGTAAATCCCATACTCAGATTATGGAAGAAGAAAAAGAGCAAAGACCCAGGGAAACAATTAAAAAACCTGCTAAAATGTGGCAGCCCTCTCAGAAAAACAGCCCTTCTCCAGACAAGGCAACAAGAGGAGGAGGTATCGATAGAGAAGTTTCATTGGAAACCAGGAAAGCATCTCCCCTACAATCACATCGCTCATTGCAAATACAACAAATTGCTTTGAGAATCCATATGAACAGACTTAATTATGGACACTGGATTACTAAGAGCGCTATACTAAATTCCCTAAGTCAGCTTCTTCACTGCCATCAGGGGCAGATTGATCTTTATGCTGTGGAGTGGCTTCCTGAATTTCCAAGTTGGAAGCGGATACTTCTGTCTTTCAAGCAGCCCACCATACCACTGATGCTGTTTAAGATGAAAGCACATCTAGCTTCCTTCCAAATTTTTCCCATCAGAGTTTTCTGTGAGGAAAAGGTTAAACCTTTAATTGTTAACATGCGAGCTCCCACGGCTGCTGTCTCTTCTGCATTCTCAACCTTGGAAAAAAAAGAGAAAGAAAGTGGGAGTCAGCCAGCCTTGGTCGGTGAAGATCTACTTAACAGCACAGAAATGGGCCTCACTAATGCTTTTGGAGTTCTCCCAAGAAAAGGACAAGATAACATATTATTCAAGCTAGATAATTTAAAGAAATCCTCATTGGTCACAATGGACACTGCTGAATTGCTTATAGATCTGGTCTTCCCAATAATTGAACCTCTTACTTCTCCCCCAGAGGGCAAGTGACTGCACGAATATGAAATGGCAAACAGAAGCCAAGATACACAGAGACGACTAGAGGCTCCAGTAGAGATGGAGATACTATCATCCTTATGTGAATATCCTATGACACCTTCAGCACCACAACAAGAGATTGAGAGAGATCCCACGACAGTACCATCATCTCAAAGTCGAATGAAGCATGACCTAATAACTCCTTGCCCTATACCTAGAGGAAAAACACAGGAATAGCAAGCTCTGCTAGCTGGTGCTAAAACCCCTTATTCTGAACAATTTTCTCAGGAGTCTACACAGCATTCAGATCGGTCTCCCCTCCTTTTAAAGAAAGCCAATTTTGTGTGCGATGACACCTCAGTCCATTGCAACAACCCTACAACTTCCCTTTGTATAAATCAAATTTCCTGATGAGCAGCAAAAGATGATCCCTTTTTCCATTATAACCTGGAATACAGCGGGCTGGACTGTCCCATCAAAAGACCAACTCTTTTTTTGACTACACATCACAATTTGGCATCCTTTTCTTACAGGAAACCTGGAACCCACATAGATACAGTTAGATGGTTATTGGACCAACTCTATCCTGGCTGCCCCAAGTAAGGTGGGTGGGAGAGAGCTAAAGGGGGTATTGTGACACTAGTTAATACAGCCCTTCAATTTAAATGTGTATCACTGCCACCTTTTCAGCCATGGGTTGTGACTACCTTACCTTTATATAACAAGTGGAGATTTTGCTTTTTAATATCTACATTCCTCCACTCAATAAGAAGGATCTGATCAACAAGATTTGGGATGGCATAGAAGATTTTATCCTTGGCTGTTCAGACAAATACCCCACAGCAGCAATAATTATTGGAGGGGACTTAAATGCTAGGATGGATCCAAACGATCAAGTATTATTGAATCTATTTAAGATCCATTATGATGAGAATGTGCCAGAAGAACCCCTGCATTCCAGACAATTTAAAGACCCTAAAGCAAATTGGGCAGGTTTATGTGTAAGACAGATGACTTTATGTTTGGACCTTTGTATCCTTAATGGTTCCACAAAAGGCGACTACCCAGCAGAATATACTTATCGGGGAGCAGGAAGAAAATTCACAGTTGATTATTAGATAATATCATATGACCTCCAGAAGTTCTTGCAAAAGATGGAGGCAGACTCATGACTGGAAAGTGATCACAATGCAGTAAACCTTACTCTCACACCACACCAGAGATCTCTAAGGACTGGTTCAATCTACCTACCCAGGCTAGAGAGCCAAAGTACCCAGGTAAAAATTAAATGGACTGAGAAAAATGCAAAGGAAGTTACTGTTAGGGTAAGCATACTGACCTAACCCTGTATTTGGAGTGAAGTAAAAATAAACTAGGATTGTGAATGTGTAACAGGGCACTTTAAGTGCAAAAACCAATATGTTTGGGTGTGGCTGGAAATGGCCACAAGAGGGAGCAGGAGATCCCGGAACACTGTGTGTGTGTGTGATCATTGCGACCATAGCATCTATTGCGACCATACTCTCCTTCCTAGGACTGGGAGAAAGTGACTGGCCTAAAGACACTCAGTTGGCTTTGGACCTAAGATAGGGCTAGAATTCAGTCTTCACATTTCTTGAGAGAAGCATGCCCCCTGTCTCCTACCATATCTCCCCACACTTATTGTTATTTTGATGGTTCTATCTGTATCTACAGGAGTCTTGAAAGATGATTTAGAGTCCCTTTTTTAGGCTTGTGATGAATACCAAACTCAACCAAATAATACCAGAGATTGCAAAGAAACAATGTTCAATGTTCTAATAGTCAGTGACTATTTTTTTTTATTTGTAATGAAAATGTCACATATGAGTCCTAAC
Source organism: Toxicocalamus goodenoughensis (assembly GCA_032468175.1). NCBI lineage: Eukaryota > Metazoa > Chordata > Lepidosauria > Squamata > Elapidae > Toxicocalamus > Toxicocalamus goodenoughensis. The sequence goes on from JANHFN010008422.1 coordinate 23,448, forward strand.
TATCATTCGCAGTCAATTACCTGAATTGGCCCTTGTGAATACTGAACTTTTTTGGGGGGCGGGGGAATCCTATATTTTTTTTTATAAATGTTCTAAATGCGTTATATCAAGAATGTGGATTTAGATAGAGTTGCTAAGGTTTTTTTTTCTGAAGAGGTAGATTGTCAAAGAAGTGAAGACTGACACCCCAATTTCTTTTGCTAAAATATCTCAGGTTCCATTACAGAAAATGTTTTTTTTCTATACCACACAGCTACATTCATACATAATTTTGTTTTCTGTTACAATTGCTGTTTGGAGAAATGAGAAGAACAGACTCGAAGTGGACTTTGTGAAAGAAGAATATCAACTCTGCATCAAGTTTTTAGAAAAGTACAAGGACATGTATAAATTTTGTTAGAGAATAGAAAGTTCCTAGACAGGGCCAAAAAGGAGTATGTATACATATCAACGCTGGATTTTACAGCTTTGAACATAGTTAACATTATTCTTTATTGCTACAGGGTTTTTCAGTTGGAGCCTAAAAGAAAATGGCATTGATGCAATCACCAAGAGTCAAGCTTGACCTAAGGCCATTCTTACCTTTTATGTTTTACCTATTATTTCATTACCATAAAGTTTTACAGTAGAGAAGACTTCTTGATTAGATGTTCCCAAAACAAAATCTATTTTGAATGGAGTGCAAGGTAGAATAATTCTGGCTGAGGAATGGAAAGGGCTAAATTTTGTTTGAAATAAGGTGAAAAGGTGAGATAACTGAATTTTATAGTGGGTGGGTATAACCAATTTAACTCTGGTCTCTTTTCCTGTAATATAAAAAAATCAAATTAATGTTGTTTAAATAATATTGCATCAAGTTAGTTGGACTTAGATCCCATTAGAAGGCACAAAACATCATTTCATAACTCAAATTTCATTGATCTCAATAAATTAACTTAATTTAATACATTAACATTATTAACTTAATAATGGAGACACACACACCCAAAAGTGTTATGTCAACCTGTGCATCTCTTTGTGTTCCTTCTTTCAACTATATATATATATATATATTTAGTTGTACGGATTTTTAAAAACTAATTTTTGACTTTACCTCTCCTTTCTCTTGGGTTAAGATAAATTCAATTGCCCTAATAGCACACTTGGAAGAATTCTTTACTGAAATTAAAAGGTCAGTGATTTCTACAAGGGGAGAATTCTCAAAGCTTGATCCTCTGGTTGCAACTGTATTTAAGATTCCATATATTGATTAATAGCCATCTACTATGTAGTTCTTTTTACCCACTAATAAAGTTACAGTGAAGTAATAAACTAATGAGAATTAAGTACTGTGCTGCAAGTGCCATTTAATCATTCCTGCAAGAGCCTTTACCTTAAGCAATGGCTTCAGGACTTGAAGCAAATATGTCATTAAACAAGACTAACATTCTTAATTTCATATATAACAGCAAGGGAATGTGTCATCAAAGGACACTAAAGTGCTTTTGACTATATTTTAAATACCATTTCCTGGACCAAGATTTTTAAGTGGTTAATGAATAGGATTGAGACAGACTGATATAAAAAGCAATGCCTGGAAAACATGTGTGCATGATAAATTATGAGCATTTTAGATGAAGAGTTTTTGTAACAGGAAATGGGAACAGTTTGGCCACAGGTTTATTTTGATCTGCAGGATCAGTCCACAGAGAGCAAGTTCTTAAGAATATTCACTCTTTCTCTCCTAAAGTTCTACCAAAAGGGGGAAAAATGATATGGCTAGTGAAATGGGGTCTACGTTGAGTCTTCTCCCATGAACAAGCTACTTCCATCCACTGCAAATCATGATAAACTAGGAATAATTCTACTAGATGAAACCATGATCCATGATATTTCAGTATTTTATTTCATGCAGTAGGTAACTAATTGCTCTGGTGTCCTTGGCAAGCAAGAAAAAGAAACATACCCCTCTTTCATGATTTTCCTGCAACTTTTACTTAAACCTACCTTGCACTCACTACTCAGCAGGGGTGGCCTGCTGGGGGTTCACAGGGCTTTGGGAGATCCTCTAGCTAAGATTCTGCACAGTTCGGAGAATCCCCAAATCCCACTCTTGGCTGGCCCTGCCCACCTTGCCCCATCCCTCCCAGGAGTCCCCACACAGCCCATTTTGGATGCAGGTAAGTGCAGGGCATGCATGGAAGCTCGGGAAGGGGGAAAAATGAGCTTCCCAGAAGTTCGGGAAGGCTGGAAGTGGGCCTGTTTCTAGCTTCCAGAGAGCCTCTGGAGCTTGGAGAAGCCATTTTCACCCTTCCAGAGGAAAGCTTCCGGAGCCCACGGAGGGCAACCCCCCCTCCCCCACTGTGATGCAGGAGGCTGACTAGGCCATGCCCACCATGGCCATGCCCACCCAGCATCTGGCAGAGAACCCATTGCCTTCAGGGTCAAGAGCGATTTGTAGGTCTGTCCTCTATGAATGTGTTGGGCCCTCTTTTTAAAGCCTACCAAATTAGTGCCTGATTGGGAAAAAAGGTGTAAAGCAGACAAAAGGAAGTACTTCTTCACTTGCTTAAAATTCACCTGAGAAATTCATTACCCACTATTTCTCAGGGTAATGAACTTCTTAGCTGAATTATGTGCACAGGTAAAAGTACTTCCTCTTGTCTATTTTATATCTTTTTCCGATCAGCTTCATTGGGCAGGAGACCCCTGCCCTAATATCTTTAGAAGAGATCAGACTTTGCTTGGCCACTTCCTCCAAGCCCTACATGTCCTATCTCTTTAGATACTTTGATCTTTTCTCCCCTCAGGTGATTTCCCCCTCCCCCCCAGATGAAAAGAGCCAACAATGCTAGAACTTTAATACAAGGATAGAAATCACAACTTCATTAAAATGCTTTAGGAAACGGCCAAATATCTGGGGGTTTCTCTTTCTCTTTTTAACATTTGAAAATGGAGGAGGAAATGTGACCCTAGTGGAAAATGTGATGAGATGCTGCAATAATTTCTTACGGTTTCCAAGATATTGATGATATTTTGTATTAAAGGTGGAAATAATAACAGCCAAGATGAAATAACATTGCTAAACAATTTCTGGGCTATAAATCCTTATTTCTTTCCATACTTAAAAAGTAGAGTAAGTAGGGCAAGTTGTACAATGTCATCTAACTTATTTGAGTTAGCCAGCTACAGGCAAAGTTGGTTGGATGGTAGAAGATAGGAAAGCTGCTTGTAGCATCCTTCTGGGTGATGCTATAGTGATTCAGCAGAGCAGATGGCATAAGGCCATTGTTGTCATTTTCCAGGATGATCTTATCAATTGTATGACATGTGTGGCCTAAAACCTTAGCTGAGATGGCAGTTCCAAAACATTTTCAAGGCAAAACAATGTTCATGGGCAGAAAAACTCAAGTTAACAGACACCAATAGGTAGAGTTCTCCTTGTTTCAATGTTGAAAAGAAGATTTGTGACTGAGTCATTAGTTGAGCTTTCTTCTGGTCTTTCCACTATTCAAATGCTGTGAATAGGTCTTGTTAAAGATTCTGTGTTATCCAATTAGGGATAATATTAAGATATCAATGAAGCTTGTGATCTTATCTTGTTTTATATTGAAACCCACTTTTCTTGGAGAAAAAGACATGTGTTTTCTGTCCTTACAGTATAATGACACCAGGGTTTTTGGCTGGCTTTGTAGAAAACCAAACAAAGAAACAAACAAACACATGATCCTCAGTGTATAATCTTTTTTCTGGGTTCTTTGATGTAAACTAGAAGCTGACATTGTCCAATTTATCTTAAAAAATAATGGGTTAGCTTTTCTGAGTTGAAAATGCTGGCCATTGTCATTATTAAAAACAGATTAGTGGGCTATAAATCACTGTCTTTTGGTCAGTGCTAAAGAGCATCTAATAAAATGGTTCCTGCTCTAGCAGAAAGATAAAAAGCCAACAACCCCTTTGCTTTAGGAATTGAACCCAAATGCTATTCCAGTTCTCTTAGATCTCTGTATGATAAAGATATAACTCGGGACTATAACATTAATAAAATGAAAGCAAAAATGAATAAGACAATAACAACTAAATAAATTATTCTACCATTTAATATAAAGTTATAAAACTAGAGAAAGGAGGAGAAGTTACCAGTGATGTTCAGATAGTATAAACAAAATAACAAAATTACATGCACACACACTCCAGGGATAAGGAGGAGAGAACTTGGTACTGCTGGATCTTTTGTCAATCTCTGATAGATTGAACATCATTCAAAACTTGAAGTATTGCTCTTTCGATTGAAAACCTTGTCTGCAACCCTGATTGAACTGGATCAGTAAAAGCTGGTGTAAAGAACTACCGACCTACAGAGAACAATCCTCTCAAGAACTTTAGATAGTAAAGGAAGAAGCGAGACAGGATGATAACTAGACCCTATAACAGGATCAAGAGGAGATATTTTTCAATAAAGGAATGTGCTGAAAAAGAAGCCACAAAATATAATAGGATCTGAACTTTGAACAATAAAGCAGAACTCTACTCTAAAACTTTTGGTCTGAGTATGCTTTCAAAATGGTGGAGCTGAAGCGTTTAGATGTTTTGCGTACAATTTTCCTCTGCTCTTCATAAAAACATGCATGTCTTCCCTCCCCCCAAGCTTTCTGTGGATGTCCCAAAAGAGGTGCTACTTTAAGACTTACATTACAGACATGACATTTTAATAATTTCACTTGTTAAAGAAGTTGAGGGTACTTTGAGCCTTTGGAGAAAGACATGTATGATTGAATGAATATCAGCATGTCCTGCATTTGCTGGAGATCTGAAATAACTTCTTCCAGATCATGGGTGTCAAACTGGCAACCCTTGGGTTGAATGCATAGGCCACACCCACCTCAGCTCTGTGAAGGAAAAAAACATCACAAAACGTCATGTGATGGGAACAGGATGCCACGAGTTTGATAATTTTCAAAAAATTGATCGCTTTTTTGGAGGGGGGGAAGGAGCAGAGAAATTTCTGTAGACTACATGCATGAAAAAGCTCCTCTGGAAATAAGGTCTGCCCTACATCAAGTAGGGTTTTAAATATCAGGATCTTACAATGTGTCTTGTAAGCAACTAGTGGCCAGCACAGTTTTAAGTATAAGTTTTCATATTTTGCAGCAATTGCATTCCTGGATGCTATTTAAAGCACACTGAGACAATCAAGATGGAATGTGAATGAGGCAAGAATAATTGCTGCTAAGTCTTATCAGTCACTTGCTTTACAACTTGCACAACTTATGACCAAAATTATAGAGTCAATTGTGGTTGTAAAAGGAGGAGTACTTGAATTATTCTCAAATTTGTTCAGCCCACAATAGTATAAAACTCACATAAAACTTAGTTTTTCAAAATTGGTATTGCTCTCTATCCAAAAAAACAAGCAAGCAAGAAATCACATACACTACATAGCAAAAAAAAATATTTGTGTGTGTGTGTGTGTGTATTCATTGCTGTAGCTGGGTCTTGGAGCTGTAAAGAAATAATTTCAGGTCTAGATTCTTTTTATTGTGCATAGCAATTCCACATTCAATTCTCCTCTATGGAAGATTTTGTCATTTCCAACCCATTTTCAGAGAAATAGAACAACTGTTTCTTGCCACGTAGGTTTGCAAAATAGGTTTTAACTTCCCACTCGCTCATTTTCTCCAGCAATTGCATTTGCTGTACCTCTGTTTATTTTACCCCCAGTGAGCCAGATACGTTCTAGCTTGGGAGCTTATTAAATGTTTGCTGATGTTTGACATGTTCTGGTGAACTCCTGTGTGCTCAGCATAAAAGGAGCAGCATGGAGCTTTGAACTTGTCTGCTCAATCTATTCTGTAGCTAACTGGAATTTTAACACCTCATTTTCTCCCCTCACTTTGTAGCTGCTAATATATTACAAATATTGAATTCAGTTTTAGGAAATTACATCAGATGTTTCCCAGCATAAGATATTTTGCTTTATTTGATTAGGTGCAGCTTAGAGCAGGAATCTCAGCTGTCAAGCAAAGAACTGCAACAACCAGTCTTCATCCAGTGACACATTGGCAAGATCTCTTGGGCTTGCATTTTGAAAAGGCATTGAGTTAAGCACATTTGCAAAGTTGATCCCCATCTGCCATCTGAACTGCAAAAAGCAAGCCAACAAACAAACAAAAGCTACATTCACAGGTTTGTTTCTCTCCAGAATAGAAGAGAATGAAAAGGGGTGGGGTAGGGTGCAGAGGTGGTATTCAGCAGGTTCTGATCAGTTCTGGAGAACCGGTAGTGGAAATTTTGAGTAGTTCAGAATACCACCTCTGACTGGCCCTGCCCCCATCTATTCTCCCGAGACCCAGCTGATGGGCTAGGTCTTCTTTTGTTTCCCTGCACAGGAGAACGGAGCTGGAAAGCAGATTAGTGGGGTGGGGACAGAATGGGATTTTACAGTAACCTTCCCCCAGGAGTGGGTTGGGAATGGAGATTTTACAGTATCCTTCGCCTCCCATGCCCACAGAACCAGTAGTAAAAAATTTTCAATCCCACCACTGCTAGGGTGGGATTGGTCCTTATGCTACAAGAGTCTGCTGGAATTAAAGCAACATTGCTCATGGTGTGCTCTAACACAGGGATGCCAAACCCACAGCCTGAGGGCCAGATGTGTCATGTGCTGGCCCTGCCCATGCCCAGTTTAACGAGGGGGGAGTCCTGATACATCACATGATGCCACCATGATGACACAAGTTTGACACCCCTGATCTAACATTATGGCTAACCTACCAGGCCCAGAGAGATCTAAAGTATCCAGAATTCAAGCACTTAAAGCAGGTGTGTCAAACTTGATTTAATTGAGGGCCCCATCAGGATTGTGTTTGGTTTCAGGGGTCTGGGGTGGGTGTGCCCAGGGTGGGCATGGTCAGCTTAAAATCACTTGTGTTGGTGGCACCTGTGGCTCCTGAGCTCTGTTTTTGGCTGCGTTGGCCTCCTGCAACCCTCTTCAGTGAACATGGCCCTCCCAAGCAGAAACACCATCAGCCGGTCCTTTGCTGTTTCCAGGGTGGTCCCATGGGCCAAATCTAGGCCTTGAGTTTGCACCCCTGACTTAAAGGGATATAGTTAAATCTTATTGGTTAAATATGTTGCTCAACGTATGATGAGTTTAGAAGGAAGTGTCCATTTGCTTTATGAAGGTATTTTGCTAGGGTTTGTAAAAAAAACCCTGATTCAATAAAATTTTTTGCTCATGTACATCAATCACATTCAATATATGCACTGCTATTCCTGGGGGGGGGAGGAATGGGGGAGCAATTAATTGTGAACCTGCCTGCCATTCAGTGAGAAGAAAGAGGCAGCTTAATTCTGTTGTCAATAGCTGCAGTTAGAGACACTGATCCAGACTGCTTACATATTCCTTGACCCTTGTCTTTCATAGAGCCAGTTTTGATCTCTTCTGTAGGCATTCACTTTTTATATCCCATTTGTCTTTCACAAGAGTAGTGGTTGATACTGCAAGAAAGTGGGGAAAGCTTCAGATTCATAGGATCTTCAACACCAAGTTAGTCCAATGTGTGTCTCAAATGCTTATGACTTAGAGCTTTACCTTGGTGTGCATTCCAATTTTGCATAGTCTTTACAATCCCAGAGAGGTAAAATAGCACAAATCCAATTAAATCAATTTATACTCCACTTATCTACTCTCATATTCTTGTCAGAAATAATGAATTAGTGGAGCTGGTGTGATTCAGTCATTCATAAAATGCTGGGCTGCAGCTGTGAGTTTGAATTTAGTGCCTCTAGTTTGCAGGAATACCACAATGCCAAATCATTTTGTCTTTCATATGACCAATGGCATTTCAAATGATGTGCTACTGTTGTGCAAGAAAATCAATTAACATGATTGTAATAACCAGTGGAATGCTGCCAGTCAGCACTGGGAATAGCAGATACATCATCTAATGGAGCAGAGAACCGATATTTAATTTGGATACTTATACTTGAAGGTGCCTCATCGAGTCGGTGATGTTGAGATTGTTAACTTTTTTTATATATTTCAATAAGCATAAACAGTATAGAATAGATCATTTTGACATTAAATAGAAATGCCTTTTCCCAAATGCCAGTTTATTGATTTACTGAGTGATGAACATGTTGTTTATATAATGACTGGAAAAAAACAGTAGGATCAGTGCTTCTAGTACCAGATCTTTAAATCAAGAGTCAACTTATTTCTTTATACAATTAATGAATAAGTCATGAGCTCTTCCCTGTGTGTTTCACAATTGATACAACTTCCATTTGATGCAGTGCACTATAAACAGTTATATTTTTATGCCCTCTTACCACGTAGTTTTGACCGTTGTACTATGGCCTTTAGTACAATAACTCCAATGTTTATTTGGTGTATGCATTTTCACTCACATTTTAAAAGCAGTTTTCCCTATGCTGTCAGGAAACTCATTTTTATTTTGGTGTCATTGCTTTGGTGATAAATCAAACAAATTATCTTCATTTTTGGTATGTAGAAAACAACTACCAAAGATTGCTTTTTAGAAGAAAGTATTTGTAGCTTAAATGCACTCTGGGGGATGGTAGAGGAAAGGAAGGCTGTCCATGGAGTCGTGATGGGTCACACATGACTTTGCAACTAACAACATTTGTAGCTTAGAGTTGAACTGTGGGATTCTTGGTGCTCTCTGAACTTGATTATTTTGTTTGTAGATAGTTCAGCACCAAACTAGTAATTAATGTAATTAACCAGTAACTAATGTAACAAAATGATTGCAAGAAAATAATCAAGCTTAGAGAGCATCAAGGATCCCACATTGTCTTTTAGTGCAGGCATACGAGAGGTGCTGGAGAGGAAAACCAGGAGAACACCAACCAAATTTGGGTGTTCCTGACCACAAGGAGAGTCTGGATAACAAGGGGCACAGAGAGTATTTTCAGTTTGGGACTTCAGAGGAAACATCCCCTCCAGAATTCATGGAATGTCTATGGCTGAAGAAGCTGGCAGTTTACATGTTGCATCTTAGATATCTTATGTTGATCCAAGACTGTGGCCTCGGCGCCATAACTGATGCTTAAGGTTACCTGCAGTTGAGGCCAGAGGTGGTATTCAGCAGGTTCTGATCAGTTCTGGAGAACTGGTAGCGGAAATTTTGAGTAGTTCAGAAAACCAGCAAATCCCACCTCTGATTGGAGATTTTACATACCCACCAAGCCACGCCCACAGAACCGTTTGAACGCCACCACTGGTTGAGGCTTTGAGGGAAATGAATATTATCCAGCAAAGCTAGGTAAGAGTTGTACATTAACTTCATTCTAAATCATCCCTATTTATGCATACTCTCCCATATTATAACATCTTAAAAGTATTTATGCAATTTTAAATTATTTATCTCCAAATCATTAGCAATTGAACACAGCTATAAACAATGCTTTAGGAAATTTCTTACTATATTTGGACCAAAAGTGCTTTTTCAAGAAGTAACTGGACTTTTTTGTTTCTCTTTGAAGGTATTTCACTTCTCATCCCAGAAGGACTTATACTCCTTGCAGACAGCTGGTCATTTGCATTCTTTTAGAGAGTCATTAAGGCCACTTGAAGGTTTATCTGTGTCTTCAGGGTCACCTGAGTAGTGCAAATGGGTGTGGAGCCTTTTTGGAAGTCCATAGACATTTACTCTGTCTGGACCACAAATTGTGCAACTAAAGTTTTAGGATAACTATGAATCAATACTCTATCCTGGGGAGACTACTACCAATATCAGCCATATTTTCACAAACCACACTAGAATTGGATTGTTTTTGGGTTGTTGTTTTTTTTGGGGGGGGTCATCTATTTTTTTAAAATTTGCACACTCCTTGCAAAGCTACTTTATTCCAATTCCTTTTGTCATTTCATTTTTTTTCACAGTGTGAACTCTTAGCCTTTCTAAACTAGGAGCCAGGACTGGACAGTCTTGATTCCAATCCTTCTTATGCTGCATAGCCTTAGGGCTGAATTAATGAAGGGACTTCTGCCTAGTGACATCTATGCATCCCATAAAATTTGTTAGAAGACATTGCAGATTCCATCTACTAGAAAATGTAACCTGGTGGGACCAAAGAGGACAGCCTTTTCTGTTGCACCTATCCTATGGAACACCATTCTCCAGGCCATGACCTGGATGGTTTCTAGAAGGGCCTTTGCCCCCTCTGGCCTGCGCATCAGAGAATGGTATGAAACCCTTAAACCCTGCCTTCCTCCCGCCGCCCGGTCCGTGCCCACAGGGAAGGCCTCCTCAGGGTTGACTATTGCCACCTATCTACCACCTCGAGGAGAGCCTTCTCTGTGGCAGCTCCCACCCTATGGAACCAGCTGCCCCTAGAATTAAGAA
>JANHFN010008425.1:11680-22895 GCA_032468175.1 Toxicocalamus goodenoughensis
CGCCCGGAATACAAAATTGGAAGAAAACATAGTTAAGTAAAAGACTGTGTCTGCAGTGTCTAGCACTTTCCTGAATACCACACCAAGTTTACTTGTAGTAAACAATCATACACTCAGAATGGCTGGGAAAAAATTGGAGAGCTTTTGATAAATCTTTGGCACAATGTATACATTAATAGGGTTGTATTTTAATTTAATGTTTTATTTCCCCTCCCCCCTTCAAACACATTAAAAGGAATCTCCCAACTATTGCATTGGGAATAGTTTATGCATTATTCTTTTGTTCTACTTGACTTGAAAAATATCGTAAGAATTGAAATATTGGTGAAGTTTTTAAAAAACCCCAAAAGCTCAAGTTACCATATAAACTGCAAATAAGCGATAAAGGTTTATTGGAGAAAACAATAAAAATGTACAGTAGAGTTTCCTGAACAGAAGGCAATCATTGTCCTCATGTTTGCAATATGTCTGTTAGGTGAGAAAACCCTTTCAAATATTTCACTAACTCGGCATATTAAAAATCATTAAAAAAACCCTTTAAACTTATGTTTTTGCTAAGTCTTTTGGCTCATGCAAATAAACTCTTTCATGAGAACACCAACTATTTCCTGTAAATCGTGATGCTGACAAAACGATCTGGAAATGCTATCAACGTTTTTGTAAAGTTTTTTTTTATGACTGGTAGTGAAAGTTTCTGACAAAGTTGGCTAACACAAACAAATGGAATACTTTAGCTCCTTTCCCCCCTTTAAAAAAAAACAGAGGGGTCATTATGTTCTTTTAAAAAGGTATAACACCAGCTAAATTGTGGATTATGCATTTACCAGAGAGAGAGAGGCGCCTGTGCAGCTGCTTAACTTCATCTAAACCCTAAAATCTCTCTTGCACCATATGCTTAAATTTGCATGATGCACTTTAGAGATGGGATTTTGTTCCTATATTGCTGTGCTGTTTCTTAAATGTGATGTGGGAGAGGAATGAAGAAGATAAATGTATTTTTTAATCAGTTAGGATTCTATAAAGATATAACTTAAAGCCTATAAATGTCTTCTTAGTTTTTCCAGCTTCCCAATTCTTTGATTTAGGAGGGAATGTCAGTTTTTTTTTTTGAAACCTTTGATTTCAAACATGTAGGTTTTCAATTCTGGAATTCAAGCAAGCCTCACAGTGAAATTCTCCATAGGACTTAGATGGAGTTTTCTATGAATTAAGAGTAGGCTTGAGATGTAAGGCCTTGCGCCAATTTAGCCAGGAATTTTTGAATTAGTTTTTAAATGCATAAAATACGCAGTGCCCTTTTGAGATCTTGGGGGAATAGCATAGTACATACTTTATAAATGACAAAAAGAGTCAGCTTTTATGGATGCACATTTGTGTGTTTATATGCACACAATATATATCTTTGTATTTTTTTTGCTCTATAATATCTGATTTATCCATTTGCACTATGGGACTAAGTCTGTCGACTCAAAAGTAAGTCCTGATGTATTGTTCTGTAAGCAGAGCATTTCAACCTTAACTAATCCTTTATGGTGCTTTATGTTTGTGGCATATATGTGCGTATATACTGTATGTCCATATACAGCATTTCTGCTCTCTAGTCCTGTTAATAAAAACAGCCTTCTCTGTAAAAGGTTTTTTTTTCCCCCTGGTAATTCTTCATTCAGACCATATTTTACTTTCCACGCAGACAGACGGGCTTCGGGAATGCCTTAACATTTTTCAGACATTAAGGTCAGATGAACTAATTACTTCTTGCTGTTAGGGTATCTAGAGATAGTCCGGATAAATTACTCTTTTGCAGTTAGGAATCTGAAAAGTTAATAATTCCAGAAACTATATTATTTGGGGAAAATATTTATTAATGGTTTTTAACATTGCCATTAAGCTTGGTCCCATAGTAAAGGCTTTAAAAATCAGATACATTTCAATAGATATTAAGATACTAATATCTGACTGACATCAAAAGTATCATAAGTATACCTTTTGTCTAAATCAGTCAGATCTTACCTGTACGATACTAGCAGAGCTGATTGTCATAATGGTTTATGAGTCACACAGCACTTCATTATAAAGTAAAATAATTAGGGAAGCTAAAGATAAAGTATTTTGACTCGTCCAATTTGAATTTTTGGGAAAAAAAGTCTGTAAAAAAGTGAAATAAAATTTGTCGTGATACCTCTAACGTGCTTGGAACTCAAACTCAACCTAGAAACTTGTGGGCTAGGAAAATTTAAATGTTTGGAGAATGTAATAAATGGATTTTTTTTTCAAAAATACAAATAATCTTTCACATTAGTTTGGAATCAATGTATTAATTAACTTTAGATCTTGCTATATTGTAAAGTTTAAAGTTTTGCATACTACTTAAGTGGATACAAGGAGGTCAGACTGATTAAAGTCCCTGTTGGTATTATTTAATTTTATTTCCTCAAGAAAAGTAGTGTATTTCTGGGGCTTTTGGTTAAATTATCTGTCCAAAATATTACATTTTACATTACAAAATGGAATTGATTAAAATCAGGCGTGCACATTTTTGAGAGACGTGTAGGAAATTGTAGACTACCAACATTTTTGTGGTGACTTTTTTGTGATTTGTGATTTCTGGGATGTCTATTGGTTGATTCAATTTCACCTGATTATTCACCTCTTTTTGGAGACTTCATGGAGTTTATAAGATATTAGTATCACTTCAGAGATATTGGTGAAAAATTCCACTTGATAATAAAGCTTTTTTAATATTTTCATTTCCTACTTAAATAACGTACTAAAAAGAGATTCACAAATATATCCAATATTAATACTTACCCTGCAGATTAGTGCACTCTATTTTTATGATTAGACAATAAGAAGAATACTTTCGGATTATAGTATTGATGAAACCCCGAAAAGAACAATTTTTAAAAATTATCAATTATTGAGTCTTGGGAAAGTTGGAAGCTACTATTATTGTCCCTTTTGCCTATATGTTGATTTAAAAAAAACATTGAAAAAAAACTATGTTTTCAACTTCCTCCTTATATATTGTTGCAACAGAATTATGATTTAGATTTGACAGTAAAATCTCCACCCAAATATATTCTATTTTGGTAGTTTCATCATTGTTGTCAATAAGGATAGAGAAAAGAAACCCAACTCTCTTGTCATAAATAGTAATAAATTTTTTAAAATTATAGTTGTGCTTTAAAGCTTCAATATCAATTAATTACACAATAATACACATTTTTATTCGAAAATAAGTTGACTATATATAGAGGTTTTCTCCTAGTTTTAGTGCAGGGTTAAATGAAAATTATTTCAAGTAAACATTGGTAGAATGTTTTAACCCGAGTACATTAGAGACACATTTGAATGCAGAGTAAACACCAATAAACAGGAATATTCTTCGGATTAAACACATACAGGTTCGTGGAGCGAATCCTAGCAATCTATTACTAATTTCATCTCAAACCAATTTATTTCCAGTAAAAAAATATTAAAACTCAATATACTCAATAATTCAATATATGTTTTTAGAAATACCTTATAGTCAGTTTAAAAAAAATTAAATTGTCTTTACAATCATAGAAGTATCTTCGAAGAAAACTTTACCCATCTTTGGGGGGACGCATTTTGCTGTTTTACAATGTCATCTCAGACATTTTACTTATTCGTTATTTAAAAAGATACTGTACTGTGCTATGATACTTGCAAATTATATGGTCCAGCGCCCCATGTTTAAGTAAAACTGGACTCTCTTCGATGAAAACCAGTCAGGGAGAAGAACTGTAGTGGGATAGTTATAAAATCCTTATTTGAATTTATTCTATTTTAATACTCTCCCTTGTTTCTAACTATGTATTCCAGATAATTGGGTTTATCATTTTTATAAGTGAAGTAATTACTCACAGTCTGCAATATCTGTATCAATGCTATCTATCTACTGAATTAGATTAAAATATTGTAAATGTGGTTTAATATATTTCTCAATAACAATATCAGTGGAAAGCTTGTGCTGTTTAGAATGATGCTATGTAAATTCCCATAACTTTTTAATCGAACTTGTATTGCTACAGCCTCAAGAAATACCAATGAATGTTTCTAAGCAGAAAACACACAAACATACTTTATGAGATTTGTGTAATTTTATGGATTTAGTACTTCATTTTAAAAAGAGCTTTCTATATTAAATGATTCATTGAAACACCTTGATGCAGTTAGTTGAATGTATTCAATCGTTTTGGTTTTATCTTCACACACACATACATGGACACACACACATATACACACACACACACACACACACTTCCAATCTGTAGAATTTCCTGTAAAAGAAATTGTTCGCCTTCTAAATACAGAACTACTTCCTCCCCTCTGAGTTGTAAAACATTTCTCTCCTATGAAATATTTCTATATTTTCTTGCAAAAATGTGGCATGTGCTTTTTATAAACCTGGCAATCAACCCTTTATAAGAGGGGTAGACACCTTCCTTGGTGGCTTTATTTATACAGAAGGAAACTTTCGTTCGCTCTCATTCTTTTGGTCTTTTTCCCTTGTTTTCTTTAAGCCGACTGACGTAATGCCAAACTTTGCTTTAACAGAACAGACAGAAGTAATTGGTAGCTTTTAACTTTTAATAATGTTCAAGATTTGTTTTAGTGGCCTAACTGCTATTTTGTTTAAAGAAAACTGAAGAAAAACTGGGCTTGATGCCTGAAGAAAGACCCTGTTGATGCAGTTATTTTTAATTTTTGCTATTCTTTTTTTTAAAAATGCTTTCCTGATGAGCTTTGCTGTTCTCCAAATGCACTTTTGTGAATATCAGTGCATTTCAGGTTTTAACAACATAAACTACTTATGAAAAAAAGAGAGAAAAGTGTCCCCACAAAGTTTTGAAATGCTTTCTTATTTCTCCTCCTAAATCTGAGAATTGATAAATGATTCGATTAGTCATTTCTTACTCTTGACCAATTGAAACTCCTCTTTAAAACAAAAAAAAATATTTTTACACCTGTTAATGTAAGTTTAAAAGAAAATGTAAACAAAAGAGAGAGGGAGCATTGCAAAGAGAAAGGACCATTCAATTTCCCATCGGCCAAACACAATTACAATAAATACATTAATTCTTCCCTTTTCTCTTCTTTGTTCCAATCCCACTCTTTAATAACCCTCTTCACCAGACAAAGCTGATGATTTCTGAGAAAGAGAATATGCAGCCCTTCAAAATACACTGCATTTAATGGGATTATCCATATAAATCCAAACAATTTTCAAATACAGTATTTATGGTATGTTGTATAGTTAGACTTTTCACACCGACCGAAACATCTGTCTGTGCCCAGATTAGACAAGAGACAACTTGGTGAAGCTGAGGTTGGTGCGACTACATGTGTTGGCAAACCTGAGTTATCTGTCAAAGGGCAAGTCAGCTTCTGCCAGTTTTTCCTTCCTTCAGGGGAGGTGCTCCACCCAATCAAAGGGACCCCACCCAGAGTGGAAAACTATAATTCAGTGGCACCACTCTTTCAAATGTCAGCTCTCCCTACGCTTCCATCTCTACACTTAACTTGTCTCGGTCTTTACTTTCATTTCAACATCCCTCCCTGCAAGAATTTTTTTTCATCTCCAGACAATGTTTCTCCAATTCTTATTTAGAGAGATAACTTCTTTTGGAGCTAATGCTCTAGCTTTAAGTGCCACTGTTGAATGCAGTTTCAGATATTTTGGGAAAGTCTTTTCAAATGTATTTTAGGTTATATTGTAAAAATATATTATTAAAGCCATTTAATTTTATTATAAAATCTAAAAATGTTGTAAGAAGTTTTCTAATTTTTCGTTCGTGCGCTTTTGTATCAAGAGTTGTTAAAGCTTGAAATTGTGCTCATGACTTAGGTTTCTGTCTTTTTTGAAGATTATGGGAAAGATCTGTTTAATCTTGGTATTTAATGTTGACTGATATATAGATCAAGTTGTATATAAAATGTGTGTGTGTGTGTATAACACCAAACAATATTACACGCACGCACACATATATGCAGTTATTACTTTTATTTGATTTAATTTTATTCAGTTTTCAAATTTGAAAACAGTCTAATCCCCAAAATTGGAGATAATATAACATTTCTGATTTAATCTTTTAATAGATTAGTTTCTGTATAAGGTTTTAGTAAAATTGAATGGATGTTTTCTGATTATATTCAGTTTTGAGATTGCTTTAATCCATTTTTAAAGTAACATAAATTTTCTACCTTTCCAAGCAATGAGAAATCTTGGGGAAAAAAATAACTTGTGCAAAAGATACATAATAAGTATGCTGTTCTCTTCCCAGGATTGATAGTTTATTTGTGAGCTCAAAAGTGAAAGATGATGTAAAAAGTTCATCAGTCGAACTTAAGTTCCTGTAGAAGATTTACTTAAATGCTATGTTTCAGTTTTGCCTCAAACCATTTGAAACCATCTCTGGATCCAAGAATCTACCATTTCTGGGTTCCTGAGAGATTAATTATGACAGTTTGTATTATATAATGAACAGTATTGTTTGAACAAAGGTAGCATATTTTGATTTGCGTACATATTTTCCTCTGGCAGTTGGCAGTAATATTGCACTAAAGTGAAAGGTTTAAATATCCCTTGGAACATATAGTACAGATGCTAGTGTGGTATTTAAAATCATGGGACTTTTCCTATATTGTGTGAATGTACAATATTGTATGTAAACACAATACAATGTAAATTTCTTTATCTCATGTCTACATGTATACTCTTAACTATTAACTAGGTTTCACGTCTATCTACTCACAGTTTTTGCAGTGATCCCTAAATTTAATTTCAGTATTAGTTTCGTATTTTGTGCTTTTATGAAAATAGCAAGTGTAGAATGAATATATCAAAACTTAAACTTTCCAATTGGTGACACAGTTACCAAAATTATTAAAATGTAGTTTTGCTTTTCTCATCAAAGTTTCAGAATTATTATTAGCAACTGTGGCAGCTTCTTATCCACGATAACACGATATTATTTAACATTTGTTTAAATATATACCACAACCACAGAGTTAGTAAATACGTATGCAGAGATGGGTTGTGAAAAAAAATAAGAAACTCGGAGAAGCTGTACATGCTTGTGTAAATTATATGTGTCTCAGTGTCAAAAACAGATCACTATAACACACAGGACATTATTTAGATTTAAATAGGCTTAACCAATCGCTTTTTAAAATAGGTAAACATATTTCCCCTTGTTGACCTCTCTAGACAAAAATCTGAGAAGAGTGATGAGATTTCTATTGCCCTGAAGGTCAGATAGCGTTGACTCCATTGGGGAAATAGGAGAGTGAATTCCTGAATGAATAGTTCTCCCACCAAAACTCCAGATGTTCAGATTGCTATAGCACAGCTTTCTTCTGGATATTTGCCAGATATCTTCTTTTATCAAAGACAGCATTGCAAAGAGCCTGCATTATTGTCATTGCTCTTTGAACTAACTGTAGTATGGTCCTTATGATATTATGCTATTATTTGCATACTCCTTATTTTTTTTTGTTCTGCGTTACTTTAATACCCAGAACATGGGACTCTAAAAATTGTTGCTGTTTATGTATAAAAATAAATGAAAACAAAAGATATGGGTATCTAAATTATCCGGTATAATATAGCATTCCATAGTTCTACTGTGAAATCTCTAGTAATTTAGTATTTATTTTGACAATTTTGAATATATGAATAAATAAAATGCCCAATGCATATCAAGATGTGTGGGTTTTTTGGTATGAGTCAAAATTTGTATTGAAATCCTTCTTTAGATATTATAGGCAAGCATTATAGCATTTTCATGCAAGCAATAATTTGAAATTATGAAATTTATACTTGGCAGCCAAAAACACTAAAGAATAATTTGCTTGAAAAATTAATTTGTATGCATTATCTGAATTTGCTTACAATTTGTTTAATTCAGTTTTAACCAAACTTTTTGACTCGGCCAGTTTTGGTGAAAATCTTATTAAAATACTTGTTTTCAATGGACAATGAATAAATAATTGACTATTGAATCAAAGTCGGATTTAAACAGACCATATGATATATACTTTCATGTCATTTTGTTTCTTCTGTTAAATTGAGAACTATCAAATTATGCAATGTGAATGTGTGTGTTGTGTATATGTGTGGGTATATGCACATGCAGAGAGAGAAGAGGAGGAGCAGCGTAGTGTGAAAAGCAATCAGTGAATAAAACATAATACTTGAACATTTGGGAAATACATTTTTGTTTTTTTCTTCTAAGAACTTTGGCTATAATACTGAGCAAGAGTCCTATAAATTTTTTCAGCGTGAAAAGCAGAGAGAAACATACAGAATGAAATACATTTTATTTTTTTCTATTGAGCAAAAATAAACTTACTTATTTTTTTTTGTATTGTTAGGTAGTAAAAACCTTTTGATTAACAAAAAAAGTTATACTTTTGTCCAATTCTTCCCCCTTTTCTGTCATTTTTTCCTGTGCTTTTATGGTATGTGGAAAGATAGATAAATGCATCTTTTCTAAAAACATATAAATTAAGTTTCCTAATTTGGACCTATTTTTTAAAAAACAGAAAACACTAATTTTGCTCTGTCGAACTTCAAAACTAGGATGTCAAGATGGTGGCCACAGTGGTATGATCAAAGCTTAGTTTGGTTTTTTTAATGTGTCAATTTAATGTTTTTTCCATGATGTAATGAAAGTTTTGACTCCGGTAGTATTTGCGGCTACCTTTGTAAAGTCATTCCGAATAGGATGTCTGTTGGCATGGAAAAGTTGAGAAAATTTTCAGGGAGATTAGGCTTTTAATGCTTTTACTGTATAGCTGTTTGTGAAAACAGGATACATCAATAAATAATGGCTTTGATATTTATGTTTGAGTTGACTGCCTAAATTGTTTAATGAAAAACAGAACATTGATATGTTTTATGACACAGTTGAGTATGGAGAAAAAAAATAACAGTGTGAGGTTATACAATACAAATTATTCGACATATATGTCACTTATTGTGATTCATTAATGAAATAATTGCTGAAGAATTGAAAACTTTATATCGCCTACAGTTTACCTGAAAGTTGGTCCAGTTGCTTTGAAGAAGTTTTTAACTTTTTGTAACTCTGCATTCAACCCAGTCGTTTGATTAAACAAATTTTACATGATTTTCTTGAGGTTCCCTGAATGAATCTCTGGCACTTTGTTTTCATTATTTCCTTTTCATTATTTGTAAGAGTCATTTTAGAACATCAGTGAGTTACTTTGCTCTTAATATATGTGGACAATTTAACACAGGGTATGTCAGTCTTCCATTTTAATACAGGTTGATTTAATTAAGATGGGTAACCTCTCCAGTCACATTTAGTGTTAAGTCTAGTTGTCTAGTGTCTGTTATATCTTATTTCTGACTATCCAATACCATCTGATTTATGCAATATAGCAATCGCAATAGCACTTAGACTTTCTGAACGGTATTAGCACCCCATAGTGCTTATAAGTACTCTCTGGACAGTTTACAATGTTAGTATACAACATTATATACTAACAATCTGGGTCCTCATTTTGCCAATCTTGGATGGAAGGCTGAGTCAACTTTGAGCTCCATCAGGGTTGAACTCCAGGCTGTGGGCAAAATTTGCCTGCAATACCCATTCTAAGTACAATGCCACCAGGGCTCCTGACAAACTTGTTCATATAGGTTTATAAATTTCAGTATTCCCAGAATTTGGGACACTAGGATGCCAGTTATATGCTCCATAGAGACTTGATATTCAAAGAATGCCTGCCTCATTTATCTTCAAAAGTAAGTAACTAATGAACTTCTGGTTTTGTTAGTTAATAACTTTGGTGCTCATTTAATGTCAGCTTTGTGAGGTAGTCCACACACAAAATGTATCCAGAGGTACTAGCTTTAACTTATAAGTTTCTATTAAAAGAATCTTGCAAGTATGAAAATACATTTCTTCCCCTTTACATTCCAAGAAACAGCCTTGTCATGCTTCCATTCCTTAAGCCACCTTTTATTGATACTGCCTTGGCTGTGGCTCTTCCTATTATTTCCCTAGGTCTGTGATGGCAAACCTATGGCACGTGTGCCAGAAGTGGCACACAGAGCCACTTCTGCCACCACACAAGAGGTCACCTGGAAGAGCCCCACTGCTCATGCATGTGTGCTGCCCGCCCTAATTGTCGGGTATCTGGCATGCATGTGTGGGAGGCAGAGGTGCTTGGGAGATGTGCTCTCATGCGCAAAAACACATGGCACAAGGGATCATGCACGCATGCGCAGAGATGTATGGTGCATGCGGGTGCGGGCATGCGGGTGCATTGCCTTTTGGGTGCTGGCACGTGAGCGAGCGTACGTGCAATTTTCAGCACAGGAGCCCAAAAAGGTTAGCCACCACTGGCCAAGGTCATTGTCACACACTATTACAGTTAAGACAAATCTGGAGAGTTCCAAAATGATGGAAGGCTGTATACCTTGATCTTGCATCTGAGGGTTAATTATCAGAAGCAATCAAAGGCCAGATAGCCGATATTAACAAACATATTTGAAAGTAGTTCAAGGAGAAGAACTTTTAAATTAACTATGCTAAGGAAAGATATCTTAAACTACTAATACAAGAAACACGCTTGTGCTATATAATGTCAGGAAAATAAGGGTGAAAGACACAAGCCTGTTTGGCAGTTGCAACTATGATGACATCCTAGCTCAAGTGGGAAGCACAAATGAATTAAAACCTTTCATCAGTAGTTCCAGCTCCCCCTTCATGCTTTCCTAATATATTCCCTAAGGACCCAGATAATAGGTTCATTTAATTTAGTAGCGAGTTTCTGAAAGATATTAGCTATTTATTTATAGGAAGTTTACAGGTATGTTAAGGCAACATCCCAACCCCATTATTTATTTCCTAGTATTTGTTATTTATTTCTTTAATTTACTACATATCTCATGTTTACTTAATATAATTCAAGGTGAAATGCTTGCTCAGGTGACCCATTCATATCAACTAGTCCAGTCCCCTGGAGTAGAACATCATATGACTATCTTGCTTGATATTTATTCTCTTGAAAATCTCCTTGAGGAGAGACATTTCATTTGTGCAATTATTCCCAATAAAGCAGTCTTTAATTTATATCTTCCATGTGAACTGGAACCCTGAATATTCAAAACTCAATAAAACTTACATTGAGTTTTGAATATTCAGGGTTCCAGTTCACA
>JANHFN010008425.1:22995-34640 GCA_032468175.1 Toxicocalamus goodenoughensis
AATATTCAAAACTCAATAAAACTTACATTGAGTTTTGAATATTCAGGGTTCCAGTTCACATGGAAGATATAAATTAAAGACTGTTTTTTCCCTCCAAGAAGCATGTATACAGGGGACATATTTAATTGGTTAATATTGGAACCAATCCAATCTGCATAAAGCCCTTAATGAGTTGGATAATGTATTGATTATGTGCCATGAAATCAGTATCAGTGACTACATAGACAGTCTCTAAAATGATTTGCCCCAACTTCTCCCTGCCTTTGTTGGTGTATCCATTGCAGTAGTAATTGAGTCCCTCCAATGGTTGTCTTTTTCCTCTCTTTCCATAGTTTCCAACATTCAACACTTCTCCAGAGACTAGGTCTTCACATAATCTCTCTATATTGAGACACTTTTATTCTGCTCATTTGTTCCTTGAGTGAGAATTTTGCATTGATTTGTTCAATGATCAATTTGTTTGTCTTCCATGGTGTTTGGCAGTTGGGTAGTTCAACTGGCTCAAGTTGAATCAGCCTTCCATCTTTCCAAGGTTGGTAAAATGAGGACCCAGATTGTTGGGGGAAATATGCTGACTCTGTAAACTGCTTAGAGAGGGCTGTAAAGCACTGTGAAGTAGTATACAAGTTTATGTGCTATTGCTATTCTCAGGAATTTTCTCCAACGTTGTTAATACTTTCTATCCTGCTTCTTCAAAATCCAACTTTTATTTTCATAATGTGTCACAATCCCTAGTTGTCCTGTCTGAAGTCAAATGTGTTTACTTTCAGATAGGTTGGTGTATCATGTATCTTCATATGATGCCAATGCATTCAGAGAATGCTGTTTTTTCTTCTAACAAAGCTAGCAACTGTTGACACTGGTCTTTGTGTCTGTTACTATGGATCTGTATTGAAGACTTTTTTTTAGTCTTGTATCTAAATTTTATGATAGTTGCTTGGATATTTTGTTAGTTGTAAATCATGCCTTTAAACAGGTATAGTGGAGAACTAAAAAAAGTAATATTTTGGTTTCAAAAAAACCCTTTGGCTTTGGATTTTCATAGGCAGAAATTGTGTACACATTTATTTATGAGTAAATCCATTAGATCAGTGGGATTTTTTCCTCTGCTTGAGCATGCATGAGAAGTTATCTATCAAATTACTGACTCAGTCATAACTATTAATGCATAATTAACAATAGTTGATGACTTTACAAGCTTACTGGTAATATTAGTTTATTGAAAATAAAGATAAAAGACTTTAAATATTAGAAATTCTAGGTATTGTTAATGAAGATTATGGGAGTGGCAGTCTTGTGTTTTGCATGATCTCTAACCATGATAGCAAAAGTATTGGTAAATTATCATTTTGGAACTGATGTTGAATAGCAGTATATTTTTTCATTCAGTTTTTGAAATATACGGCATGTATTATGAATGGAAGAGTAGATTAAAAAAAGAAAGAACCTTTTTTTCTGAAGAAATGTAATGAGAACTATTAAAATTGTATCAATTTAAAATGCATACATCCTTCTTAAAGGAGGCTGTTTGAAAGTTTGTACTTCAGAAAACCTCAAATAGAAAATTTCCTTGGTGGAAATTTGAGCTGTGAGCAGTTTTTTAATAGTTTTATTGTCACTAGAAATAGGTGACTGTCTGAAATGATTTCTAGTTTATTATGCATTTGGTACTGATGACAGACCAAAGTTTTTAATAGTGCATGTCTATTAAGAAGTGAAATTATTTGAATTCAATGAGATTTATGCACACACAATATACTGTAGACCATTGTTGGTATAGTGGTTAAGGCAGCAGGGTAGAAACCAGGAGATTGTGAATTCTAGTTCCATTTCAGCCATGAAAGTTGGTTTGGTGACTTTGGCTAGTCACTGTCTTAAGCCCAACCCATGTTACAGGGTTGCTGTTGTGGAGAAAATAGGAGAAGGAAGAACTATTATGTATGTTTGCTACCTTCAGTTATTTGTATAAATTGTAATGACATAATTATCCATCCATCCATCCATCCATCCATCTGAAGGAACTTCCTTAAGAGTCTCTGTAATAATTTTTAGAATCAGTCAGATTGCATAGTATTGTTTCCACAATTTTTTAGCCCGGAAGGAAGAATATGCAAATCTCAACTTTTCATTCATTCATTCATTCATTCATTCATTCATTTATTCTAGCCCAGAAGGAAGTATATGCAAACCTCAACTTTTCAAACATACATACGTACACGCACACACATGCATACACACCTGTACATACATGCATACATACATCTTTTATTTTCAGTTTGTACAGGTAAAACTAGTTTGTGGTCTATTTTTCTGAGCAGGGCATAATCATTTTTTCTTTTGAAATATGTATGTATGTTTAGTTTTGGAAGCTTCGGGGCTAAAATCAGAGCAAAATGGGACTTTTTCAAGTACTTAAGTAAAGAGGCAATTGTCGAATTTGTATAGTGGATAAAGAAAAAATTGTGGTTGAAGAAGTTTCTGGCTTCAGAGAGTCTCTGGAATGTACTACCTTAAAAGAATCATACATAAATCAAGCTTTTTTTTTTTTTTACTGACAGTCTCTAATAAATTTTCTTTTTCTGCTCATGGCAAAAATAATTTCAAATCAAACTTCCACAATAGAAATGCTATGAAAATTTCTGATAGAATTCCTGACGTTATTTTAACCAGGACTGTGACTGGCAAACTTACTTATTTAAGTATTAAAAATTAACCTTAGTTTTGCTTTTGGCATTCGTTATTGAAGACAGAAAGGGGGGAAGGGTTATTTGATGGATAACAGGTAAATATTTTTGACTTTCAAAAAGAAAGACTAATAGAAATTGTAACTCGGTGAACTAATCATATTATAAAAGGAAAACAAATCTGCAGGTTTTTAGTTTTTTAATTTAAAACTGAATTGTCAGACTAAACCATTTTACCAAGTTGATGAGTCTCCCTTATTTCATAATTTGGCTTTGGGTCCAAAGGCTGATATTGGGAGCAAATTATCTTGTCTACTCTTATTATGAATTTTGGTTTGCTCCATTAACAAAAAAGTACTTTTTTCCTGAATAAGTTCCTAATTAACTGACACAAACCAACTTCATGTACAACAGAACAAGATTTAAGTGCTCCTTGTGAAGCATTCTTTAGGAAAACAAACACTTACCTTTAATTACTTTGAATTCAAGATTGTCAATATAAATATTGATACCTACAATAGTGAACAAAATTCAGAATGCTTAGCTGCATTCTTAAGTAATTTTATACTCTGTCTTCAAGAAGAAAAGGAAGAAGAGGGGAAAAACGTCTTGTTAAAAATAAGTTTCTAATGCAATGAAGGCCCCTTACTTTCTACCTGTTGTTAGCTTACTCTTATGCTGCTTAGATATGCAACTAACCAGCATTTAGATTCTGTGAAAATCTGTCACTTCCTTGAAATGGATTTCCTTGAAATGGATTTCCCAGCCTTTCTTGATGGGTGATATGCTTGATTTAATTCTTGATGCCTAAATTTTGGCTTCCTTCCCAAGAATTGTACATTACTATAATTTCTCTTAATGCTATTGATAATGGCAGTCAGTTTATTTATGAATCAGAATGTAGATTATTTTGAGCATTTTATTAGAGCAGTTATGTAAAAAATTCTTCAGAGTGTATTGCAGTACTTGAAAGTAGAATACTTTATTTCATGAATGAAGGCAAATATACATGTCCCAGGATAATGTTGAAGGATCCAATCTGGTCAGTGGGACCAGAAATTTAGTCTTCCGAGCATTCACACTCAGGGAACTTCTCTCTACCAGAATGTATCAAACATTATTTGCCAACAAGGTAAATTTAGCATTTTAGTAGATGGCAAAGGATGCTGTTCCATTTGGAGATAATATAGTTTCTCCAAGTAACATGAGATAAAATATATAACTTGTTATCTACATTCCTGACTTCATATCAATAGTTTAGTGATTTCCCCCAGCTTCTTTTGATGTTAATAATTTATTAAAATATATTTATTTGCTTTGCTTTCAAAATAATTAGGCTTTTAACAAGTGCATTGGTGGATTATGTTACAGTTCACTTTGTCTTCTGTCATATTTAATATTTTCATGCAGTTTAGAAAAAAATACAATCCCAAATACAAACTATTAATAATTTCCAAAAACATTTAGAGAAACGACAAAACCTCTGTTGACCAAAATCTCCAGCTTTTCCCTGACAACATTCTTTCAAAATTAAAGTATAGGATAGGCATTCACTGGAAAGTTCACTTCAATATTTTGCATAAAATATTAGACTAGCAAATTAAGTGAAAATATGGCTATCTATAAGAAATAAATAATATGTTAAACCTGCATCTTCCATACCATTATTTGTGCATAAATTCCACTTTAAACTTCTTTAAAGACATGAAAAACTTTGAATTTGTTTTCTATGCTTGGTAACTAAATAAATCGTGTGTTCGCTGAGTACTATAGCTATTTAAAGGTTTTAGTGATTTAATTAATACCTTGTAAAACCCTGTTTACATAAACATAGAAGTTCTGTTTTTTCCTGTTCTTTATCTGTATTATAATTTTTGTCTTCAGTTTTTAAATCAGCTTTCCAAATACAGGATTTTGGCAATTGTGAACAAACTTAGAATTTTGAGCAAGTGGATGCAAACACAAAATTTGTGAGCATCATGAATTTCTGTTCTTCATCTCTGGCAGATTTTCACCCTACCTGATTGTGAATTTATTATTATTGATTGGTATTTCCTTTCTTCAATTTCTGGAAAAACAAATCTCCATAAATGTTTTGGTTTTATGCTGATAGATGACAAGATCATTCGGGAGTCAATAAGGCTGGCAATGTAGATCAAGACAATGGAAGCAGATAGATAAATTTCTTAATTCAGCAGAGGTTCTCCCAACCAGCAAGCTGATTCTCTAAGCAGAAAATCATTGTTAGTCAGTTTACTTTGAACATGGAATGGACTGTAAATTTAAATCTTAATTTCTTATGCTATATCATTCTTTTAAAATTAACATTAGAATAAATAGAAACCTGAAAGTCAATATTTTTTCTAGTTTTCAATCCAGGCTAACCAAACAAAATAAGCATGCCTTTTGAAAACCAGTCAAAGTATGATGGGTCTTGTCATTTAGTTGGTTAGGAAAATGCCCCTTCATTCTTTGTTAATATGATGTACTTACGCAGCAGGTAAAGAACTAATGTGTGAAATTGTATCAATTCAAGCTAAAATGACGCTGAAAAAGATGTTTCAGTAGAGAAGTATCATAGCAAGGGATG
The DNA here is from genome assembly GCA_032468175.1 of Toxicocalamus goodenoughensis. Classification (NCBI taxonomy): domain Eukaryota; kingdom Metazoa; phylum Chordata; class Lepidosauria; order Squamata; family Elapidae; genus Toxicocalamus; species Toxicocalamus goodenoughensis. The sequence continues at coordinate 28,270 of JANHFN010008425.1, forward strand.
AGCTTAAGCTAATTTCAACTTGTTGGGCATAATTGCTAGGGGACATAAATATTAAGAGGAATGAAATTTAGTGGTGTCCATTCTAAGCATCATCACTTCTCTACAGTACTTCCAGCACCCAAAAAGTGTGCATCATTGGACAATAATAATAATAAACTACGCTAAGCTATTTACAGCAGCACAATCTGCTCTACTTTTTTAGGATTCTTGTTAACTTATGGTCTTCCAGGAATAGACAGTTCTGTTTTTTCCATTTTTGTTCTCTCTGTGAGGTCCCATCCTAAATCATTTTGATTTTTCCCTTGTCATTCAAGGAAGTATAAAACCAACTGTAAACTTTAATGTTCCTGAAGTCCTTGGCTGTAATAATACATTGTTCTATGTGTGATCAGATGTGTGGTGTAGCAATCCATTAGGCAAAAGATTAATGCCTTGTCTTTTGTTTAATTATCTTGTCACTGAAGCCATAATGATATTATACATAGATTTTTTTAAAAATGAGAACTGGGTTGAAAATTAATCTGCAAACATAACTTCAGAACCAATAGTTTGAAAAAGCTAGTATCTTAAAATAACCTGTGAACAATGTGGGTGTAGGTTTCTAGCTTTGGTTGTGACATAATTTGTCTTTATCTTAGTACCTAGAAGGGTGGGTAAGCAGTTTGTGAACCATATAGAAATCCCAGGATATTATTGATGAAATGGTTAGGGGGGCTCAGCTAAGGCTAGCAGTTAGAGTTCAGGAAGTTTTCTGCTCCTGAAAATTATTTGTTAATAGTTTCTCTGTTAAGACTGCCTAATGCTGAAACATAGTGTCAGATACTTCTGGTACATCATTGGAGGACCACCTATGGTTCTCCAGAAGTTAAAGTCTGAAGTAATCCTCAGAATGGACAAATCCAGATTAAAACATCACAGACTAATAAGTGACTATCTGGAATCTGCTAGAATGTATCTGGTATACGGTATATCTAGTTTAGCAACTAGAAGTAGTCACTTCTTGTGCCTTCCTTGTTGACTTCTCAATGGTTTCTGCTTCGCTACTTTGTTTTGCTATTTATTTGAAGTTAACATTCTACGTCCAGCATTAAACTGGGCATAGCCAACTCTTGAGATACGTAATTGACTGTCACCCTTGATCCTGCTTTTCCCCCCACCCCTCTGGGTATATCAATATTTATGAAATTAATATAGGGATGCTGACTGATCTGTAGAAACTCATGTGGATTTTTAAGTAGGTCATCACTTTCCCCCACCAGGTACATAGGTAGGTATAAAGGACAAATGTTCATTTCTTTGGCCAGTTTGAATTATCCAGATAGTGGGGGAGTCAGTAAATGTCTATATGCTTTTCACAAACATATTGGTGTCAAATTTGAATATTGCCAGGTTATAGAAAATATAATATAGATTATTTTTAAGCTTTGGAAAGATGTCAGATGTTTCAGACATGATCAATAGATTGAATAACTCTACCCATGTGTATATATTTGATTGCCTAAAGAAGCCTATGCGGTTAAAAAGATTTCTGAGATATTTAGAACAAAGGAAGGTTCTTTGGTATGAAAGCAGCGTCACTGAATCATTCTTGTCTAAATTTAAGTTTAAAATGTTTCCTTTCAATTTGCATGTGTTAGATTAAGATGGCTAAAATCTTAGCATTGAAAATATTCAGTACAATATTTATACATTTGTACTGAATTATGCGGCAAAGGAGTAATGGGTTAACAGGAGTGAAGATGTCTCTGGTAAACTGTAGCATTTTTCAAGAGCAGTGAAATTGAACATAATTTTTTGGGGGGAAGGTTCCTTCAACTTCAACTTAAGTGAAAGTGAATACTTTGATTTCTTAAATTGATTAATATAATTAACAGTAATACTAAATATTTTTTCTTTCGCCAATCCCAAGGGTTCAGGTTAGCTAAAAAAAAATCTATCAAAACATCTGTGATAATGATGCTGAAATATTAAATAGATTTTAAAAAGGAGGTTTGATTTGGAGGAAAAGTAGAAATCATAGGGTTTGCTGTACTAATTTATGGTTATAATATGAAACTACTAATTGAGTATGATTAGATAAGAGATGGGCTTTATAGGATGTTTGTGTTCAAATGTACAAGAGTTTTGAGATTTGGGAATACTATGTTTTGAATGTATTAGATTTAGAACTCAGTTTTGATAAGCCCCCCCCCCCGCAAGTTTCTATCAAATCTATGTTTGCCTTTTAAAGAAATAGATACATTAGATTGCTTAAAGTAGCTACTATAATTACATTTTATCCCAATTTTTTATGCTTTCTGGGTTGATAGTTGATTATAATCCAATATTTTATAATGAAAAACATAAATAATTTATTAGCGATAATGATGCATGTGTTTTATTAGGGTTATCTATTCAGTATACTCCTTAAATCATGTAATAATTGGGGTTTGACTTTAATATGAAGGAAACTTGATTTAACCGATTATCGTCAATAGAGAGATGGAATGCCATTTCCTAGTCATTATTGAATTGTAATGGTTATTAGCATAAACAGTACTAAGCAAGGAATAGAACTATACTTCATAAACATCAGGAATGGATAACCACAATTACTTTATCTCTGGTTTTATAGCATAGCAGATTTGTTTTCTCTCTTTAAGATAATTTAAATTTAGAATTTAGATGATGAAGACTCTCAAGATCACAGTTTATAGTAGAGAAGACTACTTGCCACTTTCTCAAATCTGGTGTTCCCCACCATACAATGCTTATTCCCATATAAGTAATAATTTTACTAGCAATTGCCCATTGAAATTTATAACAAACAAACAAAAGTAATATTCTGTGTTCTGCAGTGATAGGTTGGTTGAGATTTTAGAAGGATAGGACTGATAGGCAGTGTAAAACTTCCTGAATTAATCAGTGTAACTTAATAAAACTATAGTAAGTGAAATTATATTTGTTTCATTTAATAAATTAAGCAATTAAAGACAATTGATTTAAATGTATTTATTTTATTTAAAAAAAACAAAATTACAAATCTCTATTTACATTAATAGCATTTGTGTCATTATTAATGCATACATCTCTTTTTATACCTAAACATTAATTCTTATTTTTATCTTCCACCCATTTGTACCACCTATCCCAAATTGCATAATAGTCCGAATCATCTTTGCCTTTTAGTTCCTCTGTGAATTTATCCATTTCTGCACAGTCCATTATTTTTTGTATCAGGTATTCTTCAGGTGACATCTTTTTTCCGTCCCTGTGCGAAGACTATTCTCGCTGCCATTATTATATGTATAACGATGTATCGGATGACCTTGCTAAATTTTCCCTTTATTATTTCTAGTAAAAATATTTTCGGTTTGAGTGCTAATTTATGTTCTGTAATTTCTAATAGCCATCTTTGTATCCTCATACAATATTTTTTAACTTCTGGGCATTGCCACCACATATGGAAAAAAGTTCCTTCTTTATGTTTACACTTCCAACATTCTGTTTTTGTATTTGGATACATTTTAGCCATTTAGCTCTTGCTGGAGCTGGGTGCCATCTACAAAACATTTTGTACTGATTTTCTTTACATGCTGTTGACAATGTCAATTTACAGTTACTAATCCACATTTTCCCCCAATCCTCTAAATTTATATTGTGTCCTATGTTTTGTGCCCAGGTAATCATTGATCCCTTTACCATTTCTTCTTCTAGTTCCACTTCCAATAAATAATTATATATTCTTGTTATAAATTTTACCTCCTTGCCTGTCACAATTTGGTTCAGTTTTTGCAAGTCCTTTTCTATCCCTTGTTCTTCTAAATCTTTTCTAAATTTTGTCTGAATAGATTGTCTGAACCAATCTATATTTATATCTTGTTCTTTTAATTTGTCAATTGTTTTTAGATTCCCCCGATTATCTAATTCTTCATTTCTAATCATTTTTTGTACCCCTTGTATTTGGATATAGTATTGCTTCCGTAGGTGAAACCCAATTTGGTATTTTCATATAATTTTTTTAACCTTTTCCCAAGTTTGTAATAGTGATTCCCTAATCAAATGTCTGTGGAAGTATGAATGAGTCTTGGTTTTTTTTTAATCTCAGAAAGGCATGCCACCCTGATTGAAGATTGTGGCATTCATTGCTAAGAATCTTTTATTTTTTAAGTTTATCCACCTCTTTACCCATAATAGAACTGCCGCTTGGTAATAAACTTATTCATGCTTTTTTACCCACCCATATAAATTTCATAACTATCTTATTTAGTTCCTGAAAAAATTTCTTATCCAATTTTATAGGAATTGTCTGAAAATATTATAGTAGTTTCGGTAGAATATTCATTTTTATTGCTGCTATCCGGCCTAATAAGATAATTGTAATTTTTCCCAATTTGTCAGATCTTTCTTTATCTGTTGGAGTAAATTCTTATAGTTGTCCTCCTTTATAGAGGAATTAAAGACAATTGAATGGAAATGCTTCATGCTAACTCCTTCTTTAAGTGGATATGTGCTCTTTGTACAGTTACCTGTACTTGGAATTTTATAAATGTATGTGCTCTTAGTTGTTTAATGATTAAATTATTTGATTTTTTTATGCTGTCTTGATGTGTTGTACACCACTTTCAGATATTTCCGATATGAAAAGTGGTTTAAACATCATTAGAGCAACTAAGCAACCTTGGTTTCTACCTTTAATGTGGTAGGTTAAAAGTTGGAAAGATGAAACAAAACATTCTTAATGTTGCATTCTTAACTATACCTTATTACTCTGTCCTTAACATACTAAAGTTCTATGCTATTATGGATTTTCATTTACTTTGGACCCATCAAAATCTCAATTGTGCAACAATAGTCTTGTTGCTAGCTGCTTTTCTGCATACTTTGGTGGTCTTGTGATCTTTGCTATGAGGTGTAGCAGAAACTATTCTATAGGTCAGTGGTGGTTAACCTTTTTCGGCTCCCGTGCTGCCTCCCATACCCTTTGCACATGCGTGCATGACTTCCCATGCATGTTGTGCATCTCTGTGCATGCACTTGGAATCTCCCGTGCATCTCTGCGTATGCATGTGCGATTCCCCTGTGTATCATGCGTTTCTGCGCATATACATGTATCTCCTGCGCACTCCCACACCCCGTGCATGTGTACCAAATATCCAATAATCAGCTGTCAGGTGGCGGCGCATGCGTGCATACACAGTTGGGCTATTCCAGGCAACCTCTCACGTGCCAGCAGAAGTGGTTCTGCATGCCACTTCTGGCATGAGTGCCATAAGTTCGCCATCATGCCTATAGGTTGAATGTTGGTGTATTGCTTACTAGTAGGATTGATGGCTTGGGAACTTTGTCTCTGCCATCTGATCTGCTGCAGTGATTCTGGCTAGGAAGTGGAGGTCTCCAGCTACTGACTCTTATTATAGACATTATTATCTTTTTATTTAAAAATGTTTTAACCCACATTTATTAGTTTTATAAATAACTCAAGTGGTGAGCATACCTAATCTTCCTCCTCCTATTCTTTCCCATAAAAACCCTTTGAATGGGATGAAAGAATGTGACCAGCCCAAGCTGGCTTTCATGACTAAGGCGGGATCAGAACTCGTAGTCTTCTAGTGATTGACCAAAGTTACCCAGCTGGCTTTCAAGCTAAGACAGGACTAGAAGTAACTTTTCCTGGTTTTTAGCCAGATATGGTCCAGCCTGACTTTGGGCTCCCTTCTTAATGCCAGTGGTCAGGTCCATCTTTCGCTGGTCATCTGCTAATATCTTTTGAAATTATTAAGCCTCCCAGAATTTTCTCTGTCACTTTCCTGGATGCCCGTGTGCTTTCAGATAGCTACCAATGTCCTCCAGCAGTTGCAAGGCCTCTTCCCAATATCCTGACCAAGCTGCTATTATCTCCCACGCAGATTGTTATTTTCTGTCTTCCTTTGTTTTCTTTCATCTTTGATCTTCAGCTCCTCTTCTGCCTTTCATCTTCTTTTCTCCAGGGCACTTGCCTTCTACTGTTTTCCATGCTACTCCTTCCATGAATGCTGGAATAATTAAGTCCCTTTCTAAAAGCTTAACTCATCAGTTTCCTCACTGTTTTTCCTTAGAACAGCAATAAGGAGTGGCAGAGGTTTTCTGTTGGAAAGTTTCTCTCCATCCATCTGTAAAATTTGCTTCTGGGTGCAATTCAAGGTGCTGGTTGTCATCTTTAAAGCCCTTCATGGCTTGGGACCAGGTTATCTGAGGGACTGTCTCTTGCCGGTCACTTTTACCTGACCCATCAGAGTGAGGAGGCAGGCAATGGTGTGGGTCCCAAGGAGATATACCTGGTGGGACCCAGAAGAAGGGCCTTCTCCATGGTGGCTCCCTCTCTCTGGAACATCATTCCCCCAGAGATTAGA